>OZ010690.1:15804318-16042577 GCA_963932265.1 Thymelicus lineola
ACTTTAGAGTCGTTGACTGTTTGTCGTGGTTCGGCAAGTGTCTTATACAAAGTTACTCTATTGCAAGTGTGTAAATCGCCATCTAGAGTTTGAAAAAAGAACGCGTCATCGCGGTTTCGGGACACACATTTTGTTCGAGATGTCTGTTCTATGTCATTATACTTCAATGGTACTTTGTGGTAATGTCAACAATGCAAAAAATAAAAGGCTTTTTTATTTTTTTTATTTTATAATCAAAGGAAGTGATTGCAAAAAAGCTGGCTGGCATGTCTGGTTGTTGGTTGCATGTACATTAAAAAGCTGCCGTAGTCCTACAGAAACAACCGCAAATATGATTGACCCTCGTAAATTCGATCACTTCAGCCAACAGTGACAAAGAATAAGGAACTGAAGGTTTATTTTAACTCACTTATTCTGCCTACATCCCTACGATGAGGGATAGAGATAATTTTGGTATTACCCGAGTGTTTGCTGAACTTCAAAACATAAAACTTCATTGAAATTTATCATTGAAATTTCGTAATCACTTTGGCAATTTAGAAAAAACGTTTCACTAACTCCTTTGGAGTATCTTTGGATGTTTGTTACTCTTTCATGCAAAAAATACTGAACGGATTTTAATGAAAGTCTACAATAAATAGCCCTTTCAGAATAAGACATAGGCCAGGAATTTTTCAGCCATCTCACTTGCGATAACTATATTTAGTTTAATAAATTAGATATAAACACTTTTCATCCATTAAAAAGATGGATGAAGGTCGTGCCTTGTTCGGATCTTAGGATATATTGATAGTACTTTACGCCGATTGGATACACCTTCTGTGACCCATTCGGTACCAGTTCGCCGAACGTTTGCATGCGTTACTTTATATTCCAATGGCACATAACGGCGAGCTAAACAATTTGCCCTGTGAATATTTCCTTTTATGCCTGAAGCGCTCATAGCCCTGCGGCTTGCGTCGATCTTAAGTGATCGACAAAGTTAAGCAACAGCGGGCGCGGTCGGTAGTTGGATGGGTGACCGCTAGTAGCAAAAAATCTTGAGCGTTTCCGTGCTTCGGAGGGCACGTAAAGCCGTCGGTCCCGGTTGTCGGAGGCCCTCGGGCGGTTTGAAAACTTCCGACACTCGGGTTGGCCACTAACCCCTCCACCAATCCGCACTGGAGCAGCGTGGTGGAGTATGCTCTAGGCCTCCTCAAGAGGAGAGACCCGTGCCCAGTAGTGGGCCATTAATGGGTTGAAGCCATATACTCGTATTTGGATTTTAGATTTAATGTACTAACCCTGAAAGCCAAAAAGATACTGAAAATGTAAAATAATTATTTTTGTACAAAAATTACAACATATTGGGAAAAATAAGTAGGTATGTGTGTATTAAATAGAATTTTGTTTAATTATAAACATAATACTTATAATGTATAAATATGTGATTTTCTTTTGTGATAATATGTTGGAATATCAACTTTCTAATTATGTAGTCACATTTCCCTCTTTTTATACCAAATATAACATTATTATAATATTTCTCTGTTGCTATCGGATATAACTATATCCACTATATTATTATGTTACTTTCAATCTCTTCCAACAGTAAAAGAAATGTGGTTTTGCGAACGATAAAGCCATAACTAAAAACCGTCCAAACTAGTGGTCCGAATCAGGATTGTGAACCAAAAATGTTTATTTTAATTGCTAAATGGAGCATGCAGCACGAGGGACCAAGGCCGAGCGTTCAAATCGAAGAATGGGCCGGTGTTTCCGCCTAAATCTAAGTCAAGTGTCTTCCTTCAGATTGCGCTGCTCAGCAGGATAACCTGCCCGTACAACCTTTTTCATTTTTTCTCCAACTCCAACAACCATAATCAACCTTAACATCACTACAAAGAACACAAATCCCAACGAAAACCTCCACTGATCAACCACACTCACTTTTATTTAAATAAGGTAGTCGCGCGCAAAGGAGAAGGAAGATCATAGTGATGTGCGAAAGCGGGATGAATGCCGCGACGTTGCCGCGGTTTTTAATAGTGCTGTCGCTGATGTCGATAATTATGTCATAAAAATTTTAATTCCGAAGTCCAGAGTTTTTTGTGGATACTTTTATGGAATCAAATTGCTAAGTTTTCCTTATTGTATTACAAAATACTATGAATTTATGAGGTAACCAATGACGTTTACGGCGGTATGAGGCGGTGATTCATTTTATAATTATATACGAAATCAAATAATTTTCCATGAAAGTATGAAGTATGACGTTTCAAAAATAACAATTAATCATTTAAGTTTACTTGGCTATTACAGTATATCGACTAATTTGAATATAGTAGGGAACTCATCAAATTTTATCAAGACTATGTAGCATTAAATAAGTTACGAACTGGTGAAAATAATTAGTTTAATTGTATAGGAGCTATCACGCATTCTGGGCTCTCTACAACACAGAGATGTTGTTAACATGTGCATTTCCATAAATCTCCGAAGCACTTCGCTACAAAAGCACATCAACCTCAATTTGCAAAACTAGCAATGTTAACGTAACACCGATGTCTTAAATCGATATAACATGCTATTTTATTACAATGCCTGTTCATAATACCGTTTATCGATATAATTCTATCGATATGTCCTCCCTAGTCACCAGATGGCGTCGACAGCGCGGCGAGTTCTGGCATTCCGTGCGCCGCCTCCCTGAATGCTGACGGAGGTTGCTAGCGTCCCGTTCGTGGTATAGAGCGTACAGCGTTGAGCTTTGAGCATTTGGGCGATTCGAGGCATTATCGATTTTGCTGCGATAAAATTCACTATAACGATAGAATTGAGCAAGTTCAAGTTATAGGTATTTTTTGTGACGTGCTCTTTAGCTTGTTCCACCCCGTTAAAGGTTTGTTTTGCCTTGCAATGGCTTAACGTATCTTCTGAGGCACGGTAGGGCTTATTTTCCAGAACCAGACATTCGGCTATTTTACAATATACAGCAAAAGTTTTAGTAGCACTTCATGATAATAGACTAAAATTGGTCTGCAGATGATACAGAATGTATTTGGTGACTACGAAGTGCCGGGTCCCGGATTCGATTCCCTGCCGGACAGACATTTAATGTTGACAGGTAAATGTTGTCCTAGGGTTGTGAATGTTAGTGCTGTCTTACTTGTGTTTTTCATGCCATCCACTACGAAAGTAATCCTATTGCGGGGGTATGAGTGTTAGTGCGCTTATTTACTTATCTACATATATATTATAAAACACAAAAAATATTTGTATGGATGCCCTTTATATAATCTGAAACCATCCAACCGATATGCTTCAAAATAGTTTCATAGGTAGTAGTAGTTAGTTAGTAATAACCCGAAGGTGGTTTAAGATTACTAAAACAATGCATTACATTCGGTCCATTAATAAAGTCGATTTTCCACTTTTTCCATTCAACAATTTTAAGATGATATATAAAGTGGGCGCATCAACGTCAACGTCAACACAAAACACTGATCTGTCATTCTCATCAGAATTTTTTTAGCGTAGTAGAACACGACGGGTATCCACTAGTGTTTGATAAAGGTAGGTAGGTTAGATAAATCTGATCACATCAATCTAATCTAATCTAATCTAATCAATCAAGTGTGGAATGGCAGATCCACACACACAATTCAAGAAGTTTCAAGAACTTAAGTATGCAGGATTATTCACAAGGTTTTTCTTCAGCGATAATATTAAACGCACATAACTCCATACCAAAAATTTGATGTGTCCCGTTATCGAACTTGGGTACTCCGCATGAGATTAACCACTAGGTTATCAAATCTATTATCTTGTAATGCATATTGTTATTTCTTTATACTCACAGCAGGAAAACGTGAGATATTCGACCACCAGGAATCTGAATGATGCCAAGTAAAACCAGCTTGGCGACTAGATTCACATACAAAACACTAGTAAATTATTAAAATAAACATTAGATACGTGTGTCCATATTAAGTTAACAGATGTGTGGACTCATCTCACTGTCTTGAAACAACTAGCATACTTAAATTAAGTCAACTGTAGTATACTTTAACCACCTAGGTGAATTAAA
Organism: Thymelicus lineola; assembly: GCA_963932265.1. Classification (NCBI taxonomy): domain Eukaryota; kingdom Metazoa; phylum Arthropoda; class Insecta; order Lepidoptera; family Hesperiidae; genus Thymelicus; species Thymelicus lineola. The sequence goes on from OZ010690.1 coordinate 15,808,388, forward strand.
TTAAGTTTACTGATTTAGTTTACTTAATTCGCCTTGGTTAGAGACTTGATTCAATAAATAAAGTCTACTAAAAGTATATTTAAGACAATATATTCTTCTGTTCGTATATCTTCGTATGTGATACCGTTTTCATGTAGACATTCTTTCATTACTATACTAACTCTGCCTTTTGTCCCGTGGTAACAGATTTATTTTTCTTGATCTAAATATCTTAGATAGCCATAAAAAATTTGCTACAGCAAAGACATGACAATTCCTATAACAAAATGACAAAAAATAAACAAAATATCATAAACTCCCATACAGATTCATTACACCATAATATTATACATATATCCCAAAAGTTAGTTGATACATTTTTTCGTAAACTTAGTTTGTTACTAGTTAGGAATAACTTACATCGATTGTTCAAATCGGGCTTCCAATTTTGGTAGGCCGCGACACCGTGAAGTTTTTAACAACCAAACAACCAAAACATGATGCATTATTTATGTGACTGTTGTCACCTGCCCCTAATTCTCACCATAGCCGCCGGCCCAACTCGCAGGGAATGCCACTGTGCTTCGGAAAAACTTTTATTAAACAAGAATTAATTAATAATATTAATTCCATTTTATATGAGTCGATGTTCAAAACCGCCTCACTTTGCTCTTGGATCTGTTCTCAGAATTATGAGATAATTCCATGTTGATTATGTTGAGTATCTTTCCAATTCTCTGACAAGTTTTATTACAATATTTTCCTTTTCCGAAGCAAGTAAAGCTAATTTACATAAATTTTTTAAGCAAAAGTGCTCGTGATAAATTCATAATTATTTGTACTCCGGGACTTGTCGTTTAATGTCAATCGTATTATTTAAAACCTCGCTGAAAATATTTTTTAAAAGTAAATGTTTCCCTGTTTCATCAAATTTTTGTCCATAACCTGCCAAGCAATCTTGATTACAACAGCTTAAACACAACAAAGTAAAATTCAAACTGAAGTCCTCTAGGATTTAAAGTGGTAAAAGTGAATCCAAGTGTTAATTGCCTAGCAGTGGTGTGCTGCAGGCAATTTAAACACTTAGAGCTGCGGAGATAATGACGTGGCCAGGAGCTGCCTCTATATGGGCAGGACATTTGGACGGGTCATTGTTAGTCAGAGTTCATAACGCAGCCTTACCCGTGAATAGGTTTTAAAAGGTTTTAACCTTACTGGTAAATATTTTAGATGATTTAGATGCTTAGAAAGTTCATTTAAGTTAAATAAAAAAAACTGGGCAAGTGCGTGTCAGACCACGCGCAATGTTAGGGTTCCAAAGTAGTAAGTTTATCGACTTTTACTCATTAACTACTTAAGCTAACATAGCCGTGATAGTTTTCCTTGTAAATTCATGATATTATACAGATAAAACTATTTTTGAGACACCTATTTGTTTGACAAACCTATTTGATACTTGCACTAGAATATATCGCTTATTTATACCATGTCTTAAGCAGTAATAGTTCGTGCTTACTGCCTAGTCTACTTTCTTACTTTTGAATATCTTACATTAAATCCAGTATTCCCTACCAACTAATTAAATTCTCCAAAAACTCAAAACAAATTCCCGTGGTCAAAACCAAACAGTCTTAGCAAGTTGTAAAACAAAGCTCGTGGGTGCGTGGAACCATTTTATTGCTTGCGTATCGACGTTTAGAGGGTCGAGGTGCGAATGTGTCGACAAACATTGGCTACCGGGTACTCTGCCGCTAGCCGGCTAGCGAGCGGACCAGGGTAGCGGCCCGGGTTAGCGGCTCCTAGCTACGGCGCCTCTGGTATGCGAGGTGTTGTTTTAGTTACGTGTTCGTTATAAAGGAAGTTCTATTCTGTTTACTTTTGTTTGCCTAAAGAATGGAACCGTTTTAGTAAGAGAATAGTGTAGTGAGATACTCGTAGTGGTATTTCTTGAGCGTTTCTGTGCTTCGAGGGAGGAATTGTTATTGACTCATCTTTCCCGGTCATATCGTAACAATATATAATACATAGTAATTGAAAAGGCATGTGTGTGAGCCTTGTGTTCGATAACTTTTGTGTAATCGATAACTTTTATTATGTATCGTGGTAATGTTAGTATGTTCTCCTTGGAAGTTTCTTGCCGCAACTGTCAAGTCTGTTTAGTTGCGACTTAAACAATTTAATTTATAATATATTTGAAAATAGATTAATTCATTCTTCATTCACTGAATCATTAAGCTCCAGATACTCAGGGAATATTATGTTGACACGATATCACGTATTGCCAAACTGCCTACAATAATGAGGTGTAATTTACTACATCACTAGTATATTTACGCATTCCACAACCAACAAACAGACAACATGATCACATACGTCGATGCATCAAAGATAAATCGATAAAATCGAATGCAGACGTCAAATCAGTGTCGACGACGGTGTGATAGGACGATAGCCGTTTCGTTCGAACGTCAAAACTTTAAGGTCGCTGCATACGTAACGGAACGGGACGTGAAGTTTTGAAAATATCGTTTCATAGAAAATATAAAGTGCATACGTCACGGAGTCGTGGACGGGACGGGAACGTGGCACGCACGGGGCAACGATGTTAAGCATGTCCCCTCCCGTCCAAGATTCCGCTGCATATGCTATGCACAGTCGCCTCGTTCGCTCCTGAGATTTAAGTAGTGATACACGTGTAGTTACCTTCTGTATTGCTAATCACCTTATACATAAAATAATCATTATAAATACATCAGTTTTCATTACATAAAAATAATTTTGAAGAAATTATAATTAAACATGTTATTTCAATATTGTAATTTTAAATAATGTTACCTATATGATTACAAATATAAAATAAATATTGTAATATTTTTTTTTCATGATTAGTCATACGAATATACTTATAAAATTGAATCTTATCATCCAAAAGTTATTTGTAGAAATTGTGGTATTATCCTTATTGTTCTCTTTTCTGTCATGTAGGATGTACAGAAAATCTCAGAAAAGCTTCTTCTACGTCATATAAATTGTTGTTCACAACATTAACACGTTAATTCAGAGTTACCGTCACGATGCATGTGCATATAGTATATTATAGTATTTATTAACCACGTTTCATTCCCGTCCCCGCGTCCCCGTCCCGTCCCATCCACGTCCCGTCCACGTCCCGTCCACGTTACGTATGCAGCAACCTTAAGATCGAAGGCTCAAAATATTTTGAAAAGACTAAAAGTCGATTGCAAGACAACATCCCGCTGGGCAGGAGTGACGTGTAAATAACAAACAGATTGTTAATAAGCAGTTTATTATGCCCGAAAAACCCTTGCCCTCCCCACGTAGGTAGGTAATAAAACTCAGTTTTCGAGAAATCAAAAAATCATCCCACGTATCGCGAGGACGTAAACACGTACGGAAGACTCGGTCATGAATCCACCAGAAAAAAGACATCAGGATGTCGTGTCGTCGTAGTAAAATATTTTTATTATTAAAACAATGAATGTTGATGGTGTCAGAGGTGAGCGGGAGCGGGAAATAAACATTGAAACACAGTAATAATATGTATTTTCGTTTATTGTTAACGTTTATATTTGTGTTATTTTGATATTTATGAATCTTGTGTACGTGATAGAAAATATTACAAACTATTGTAATTGCAATTGTAATGAAGCACATTAAAAATTGGGAGTCGTCTCAATGTCATTATGTCATACCTATATATACCTTGTACCTAGTGAATGTTCATATTTATTTCGAGCATCAGAACTAAATATCTGCTAAGATAACTTAACGCATATTTATTGACATCGATGAAGTTATGTAACTTAAAAAAGACAATATTATAAAGTGGAAAGTTTGTCTGAAAAATTTTCGGATGATTGGGTTAGCATCGCGCGCTAACCATTGTACGGATTAAGATGAAACTTTACACACAGGCAGACCAAGTCCAGAGTAAAAAAGTAGTAAAATATTTTATCCCGGTTATACGTTCCCGTGAGATGATTTGGATGTCTATATGTTTGTAAAACCAATCACCCGCATTCTGTAATAGTTATTAATATTTCTCTCTATCATTATTGGAAATGGTTCTCGCTTTCTCCTACAACTTGCGGCACCACCAATAAGCAGTTCCCAGTACAGAGTATCTCTCGAGTTATCACACACGTTCATCTCGCTTCGTGTACGTTTCGCTCTTGTTGTCTGAAGCTCTGAGCTGGGATTTAGGAATTTGATGAAGCCTAGATGAAGCCTAGATGACTTCAGTTTTCACATAGAATTGCGCAATTGCGGGCTAATAATAGCTACAGGTCAGGGAGTTAGAGGCTGTGAGGTACTAGTTGTGTTAGTTCGCAGCGTTTGGGAAATCCCTATAGGTTTGACAGAGCTTCAGCTTCTGTCTGACGGTTTCTGATGTGTTTGAATATTCCGTTGAGCAAAAGTCTTTATTTTTTGTACCTAATAGCGATGCATTTATTGTATACTTAAAGTTATTTAATGACTACGTAGGTCATTTTACAAAAACAGTTGTTGGATATTAATCACAGCCTGTGGGAACGAATAAATTGTTTAGTTTTTAAATAATCTAAAATTTTAACAAAAAAATAACCGACTTCAAATAAGCCTTATATGCTTTTGACATAGATGCCGTTGTCAGATCTCGCTCAAATTTATGTGGGACCACGCGACAAGCACCAGCTTTTGATTAAAAAAAAATCATCAAAATCGGTTCTTCCAGTCCAAAGTTCCGAGGTAACAAACATATACAAAATACAGTCGAATAGATACTCCTTTTTTTGAAGTCGGTTAAAAAGTTATAATACATCAAGATATTTTTAAAAGCATCTTGAGTCTTGACCTGAAAGTCTACGGACCAGAGGCACCTAAAATATAATGGACCCAAATTCAAACCCTAGTCAAACATCAAAAGACACCCAAGTTATTTTAAAAACGTGTTTTTTTAATAAGACCCATTTTACGACTATGTGGTATAAGGTAACTAACGAAGGTATGTTTTTTGCAGGTACGTACGTAGATATGATCTGATGTGACTCCTGCCGCCACCGGGGGGTAAGTTGGCATCATTCAACTCACATCCTCGCTAAGAGTTATGGGTTTTACTGTGTGTGTTTGGTTACTCAGATAGGTAGGTCTCTGCTGAATATCAATTTGATATTCAGATCGTGATCTTAAAAAGTATATCTACTCTAAAATAGATAACTTTTACAATAACAAAAAACAGGTATAGGATTAATTCAGAGTCACTTAACGGATACTTAAATTGCTCCTTAGTACAGAATTTGTATTGAAATTAAACTAAAGAGCGATTTAAGCAACTTTTTAATTATTTAGTTCTTTGTTTTTCTGTTCGTCTGTCTGTTGTACCATTATATCTATTAATAGTATAAGATGTTACTGTATATTGGTGTACAATAAAGAGTTGTTGTTGTTGTTGTTGTTGTTCGTCTGTCTCATCTTATTGGTACTAGTAGCAGATACAATTTGATCTATCAATTTTAAAAATCGATTACATAATATCTTTTTATTAACAAACGAAAGTAGAGCAACAATTACTGAACATTAACGCAAAAATAATTGTCGTACAGTAGCATGGCTGCCGGCGACACAAAAGGAGCTATTGCGATCGGCAAATCGATATACCGATACATCGACACCGACTAATCGATGCGAGAACGATTAATCGATTTTGAGATTGCGATCGGGTACCGTTCATTTGGACCACTTCGCATTGTTGAATAAATCGTGATTTGACTAGCATTCCTCGCGTATTGTAGACCATTTACCAGTGATGCAATGGTGTTAGAAGCCTCAGGCACCATACCCAGCAATCGATAGAATATCCTAAAGCAGTAGCAAATATTTATTTTATACCTATAAATAGTGTCAGTCATGATTTATATCAGTCTGTTTCTTCACTTATTTACTTTGAACTAGCGCTCTGCCCGCGGCATCGTTCGCGATTTCCGGGATATAAGTACCCTATATCTTATTCCAAATTATCTTCTACCTCTGTGCTAAATTAATGAAAATAAGTTTAGTAGTTTTTGCGTGAAGGCCTAACAAACATTCACACATCCTCACAAACTTTCATCGCATTTAGGATCACGATTTAGATTGTAATGTAGTATTTAATATTGTTGAAGTAAAATTTTCCATAAAATGTTTCTATGACATATTTGCATAATAAAAATGATCACAGATAAATCTGCTTCTATTGTTCAGCTTGTAACGAGAACTTTGTTTTAGAATAGTCCCGCTACAGATCTAGATACTCTGGTTATATAATACTATGAATGACAATGGATAATTTAGACATTACACTTGGCAAAAATATATAGACATAATTATTTGAATTGACATAATTATATTTTCTTGTGCGATTGAATAATCGAATAGGTACTGAATGCCACCAAGTTTACTATAAAACATCAGTCAAATCGGCTTACAGATAAAGGGATGAATAGAGAAAAATGTTAAAGACATTGTTGTACAATATATTATGTCAATAAATGACTATACCAAGAAATTTTTCTTATAAATGTACAGACAGCGAACATATACAGTTTATATATGAATAGACTAAATTTTTACTTTATGAAGAAATAACAGTTATCCATGGGCGGCAGGAGATACTGGCTCCTTTGCTTTCCTCATGACATGAAGTTATACATCCCAGACCTACACGTATTAAGAAATATAAGAAGTTACACGAACCCATATTATACGAGTACATATATCTCATGATATCTGTATATAACTAGGTGTTCCTCGCGGTTTCATCCGAGTTAATTTGTGGAAAAAACTAACTGCTAAATTATATGATGTTATAATTATAACCTATAGCCTTCCTCGATTAGTAGACTATCAAACACAAAAATAATTTTTCAATTCAAACCAGTAGTTTCTGAGATTAGCCCGTTCAACCAAACAAACTCTTCAGCTTTATAATATTAGTATAGATAATATTTTGTTATCATCAAACTGTTATCTCATAAAACAGAGCACTAACGACAGAATCCACAATATTTCTCCCCGATACCCTTTAGCAATGTTTCGAGTCATTTGCAACCGAAAACCATTAAAACAAACATTAAAACCCGATAATACCAAGAACCAAGCTCTTAACAGAAATACAAGATACTTTTATACGCCCGTATCAAATAATATACGGAAAAATATTGAGTCGTTACGGCGGGGCCGATAAAAAGGATGTTTTTTCAGTTGCCAATGAATATGACGATTGTAGAATTATCTCAAAACTTACTTTAATTCTGTTTGTTCGTTTATACTTAAGCATTATGTAGGTTTATCAAAAAAATAATTATACGCCCAAAAATTTAAAAACAGCCTAATTATACCGGGTTACTGAATGTAAATTCAATAAAATGCCAACATGCCTTGACACAACACGAGAACACAAAAAATACCTCCTTAATACACCTAATATCCTAGTAGAACTTATTCCATCAGTGTTGCTATGCATAACTTTCTATCCATATTTGACTACAAACTTTTCAAAGTAATGTGTGCACAAGTATTCTTTTATCCTATTGAAAGAAACACTTGAGTCTACGATCTTATTAGCTATCGTTTGCTGGTGGCCATCTCTAGACCCCTGTTACAGTGGTCTGGACATTGAGAGACGGGTCAGGAAATGCTAGGGACTTCCAAAAAAGTGGCTTTAATCGGCCGAAGAGAAAAATACGTGTTTAAAGACACGATATGAATAGTAATAGTAGGTCCGTTTGTTTATTCGTCTCATTCGAGGTGTTAAACTGAAGTCTTCGCACGTATTAGAGATATGAATTATTAAATAGAAGGCTTTGTGGACCACATCGGACATTGCACAACGTTTGAGTGCTGTGCTGGCTTTGGTTTTGGTATGAATTTTGTTGATAGTTTGACCGCTTGTTTGGTTTCACAGTCTCTAAAACGCCTATGATTTTTAAAGATTGTTTATGTCAATAGAGATACAAATGAGAAGACGTGTCACCAGATGGTAAGTGGGCACTGGTTAAGCAAATAAGAAATATTAAAGATATCCAACTAGCCAAAGATGCACGGGGCCTGTACATCAAAAATAAACTATTTATCATCATATATTTAACATTTTTGTGGAGAAAAGGTATATTTATAGTTAGGTAGTTTATTAACTCCAAAACTAAAGCACTTACTCGTACCTAGGAATCTATGTAAGTGTCCCAGCCTAGCTGCGGTGGCATTGCACACCACAACATCTTTTAACTTTATACAAAGTATACGAGTAGGTTCGGCAATGTGTGAAATTGTAATTGCTGTTATATTACAATACATTTCAGCTAAATACCAAACATTGAATTCACTACAGAGGCATTGGTGACTCTAAAGTTGGGATCAAACTTCAAACACTGACGCATTAGCCATCCTCTCGGTATTTTTCAAGATATCTAATATTACGTACATAATATATTGAAATGTAATGTATTTTTAATGACTAATATAGATTAATTACAATTATGAAAGCTTCTATAATCAGAGCACAGATTGCTAAAACCTATTAGCAATGGAAGGCATATCAATAGGTAGACTATATCGAGCTGTCATGTCTAAACCATATCAATAGATTGGATGATATATTAACCTGGTTCTTATAATGAAATCGAAAGTAGCTATCTTACAAAATTGATCAATGAATAGGATTCTTATGATACAATAAAATTGATATACCTAGACTACAAACACGGTTATTTGTATGTAATAATAGCACGTATCATTTTGCCCACGTAAAATTGGAAACCTGTTACAAAAAAGCTTTTTATATAGCAAATAGGATATTCAGATAGTTTAAATAGGTAACTCTCATCATAACCCATAGCTATCCTACTGTTAGGTTTGGGTCTCCTTTCACACTCAGACACACAAGTTTTTTTTAATAGAAATAACCGAACGAAAGCGCTGACGATCCACCTGATGGTAAGTGGCTATCGTCGCCCAGATACATCAGTGGCACCTAAGTCATCACTGATGCGTTGCCGACCAAGAAAAAGAGAAAAAAGAAAGAAAGTTCTTAACACATAACACGGATCTCGTATCATGTTATGGATCGTTCCTACTAAACTTGTTGACAATTTGGTGTGAGTGACAATTCAATTCACACATTTTAGCCAAATTGTCTTTGTAGCGAGACATATTGACAATCCGTTATAAATATGATTCTATAAAACGCATATCCTATGTTCACAGTTACGTACTATGTCCAATCCTTTATTTTACTTTTGATATGTAGACAAATAATTCTTGACAAAAAATATCTGACTTCGGATTATAATGTTCGCATATTATTACTAGATCCTTAAGGAGGTTAAGGCCATGTATGTGTCATCATCATCAAGTGTGAATTGGTAGACTTCACACACCTTTGAAAACAATAGGGAGAACTCGGAAACTACCGGTTTTCTCACGATCATTTCCTATATAAAATGTAATCCTTTTCACTAATGTAATAGGAAACAAATATTAAAGAGAGAGTTCGATTTCTTTTGATTGTTTGGTAATGGCTTTAGTGTTAACTCTTATCACTTGTCAGAAAGAAAGAAATGCCGCCACTCAGAATTGCAGTAAAATGTTTCTAATTAAAAATCTTTATTATAAACCATTGAAGAGTTCCATCACCATCTTCATATTTCACACCTTTTATACATTCTATTACTAAATTATATTATTTACATTTGAAGAATGATCCTAGAATTCTGAAGTTACACAGAATTGTAAGTTTTAATGTGAATAATAGTTGACTTTGTAAACAGTCCTGTTCACCTCGTTATTGGTTCATTTTTGAAAGGACGAGAGCTTTATCCTTTCACAGGACATACATAGTAATTGCCGATCGGAATGTATTTTTTATGCGTGCGAGTAACCTGACACCATAGGAGACGACTTAAAAGGGAAACTTAGTAATGCCTTCACGGCAGTCACATCGTATTTATGTCACGCAGCCTCACGGTTTTTATCGATACCTTGATTGGCTCAACACTAGCTCATTTTAATTGGCCGGCAGTTGTTCGACAACCAACCGAGTGTGTAAACGTTTTAATGACTTTATTGTGTTCGTAGTTTCAAATGTGACGCGGCCGCTTATTCGGACCTTGTTTCTGTATTGTTGCGGACTAGTGTTGTGCCGGCGTCGATACTTTTTGCGTTGCCAACCTGTTTTTGGTACAGTGCCGTCAGAGTGAAACTGGTTTTGTCGTATAATTGAATACGGAATGCGAGTCGATGCTCACTTTTGTGCTGTTTTTGTGACGTAAAGTATAAGTTCTCGGCTTTTTCTCGGTTACTATTATACTAACAATATCCTTGCAAAAAATCGTTTCCAGTTTCACTAAAATTTTATCGGTCCTCTGTTGTCTAGTGAAATGTTGATTTAAAAATACACTCTATCAGACTTCTTGTGACAATATCGTTCCTTATATAAGGAATTAAAGGAATTAAATGTATATTTACGTGTTATAGCTCATCTAGAAGAGCTATGCACTAAAAGGTGCGATACTTGCTGCTCATAAAACAGCAAATTATTTTCTTCTTCTATTTGTAAGAATAGAACTCATCTGAAAATCGATAAAGACAACGCCAGCTAGCGGTCGAGGCGGTACTAACGTTGATTACATTTAATAGCAAGAGAAAAAAGGGTGGTTTTCAAATTAAGGCAACAATGTTTTGTACCGCGCGAGAAACAATTTCGGAGGCAGTTTGTGGTACACGGCCAATTGTACGGTATTATTTCGAACGAACCTGTGGTGTGGCGGCCCTTTACTTGCGGTATTAGACTGTGGTACAAATGGGTACTATAAATGTATTGCGTTGGTAATAAAATATTGCGATATTATAAACCTGCAGCTACGGAGATGAGCGGCAGCGTATTGTGTCGGTATGGTTCATATTTATACAAATAACAATTGTGTTGTAAACATTTGTAACTAAAATTTATACGTAAAATATGTAAGTGTGCACGAAAGAGACAAAGTTGTTATTTTGGCAAAGCAAAGTCTAAAATAACTATATTTTTGATGAATTGAATCGTGCACATTGAAAGAAAAATTGTTTCAAATTATCATAATAATATAATTGAAGCATGTACAAAACTAAACAAAACTATTGATAATAATAATTAAATGACAATACCTAAAAATCGGCCCACTTTTCACTTAAACCACACAACAAGAGGAATTCAATGCGGTATTATTTTTTCTCAACGCTTCGATTCTAAATTGTAAAGCTAGTACATTAAAACTAAAGAATATAACGGAAAAGAGGCTCTGTATTTATCTTTTGAAAACGAATGTATTTTTTATTCTTTTTTTAATTTATTAAGCACTTTTTATTCGTTTTAAAACTAATGGCTATGAGCGCTTCTTGTATGGTGGCAGGGTATTCCGCCAAGCAATCTACCAACCTATTTCACCCTGGTCAAAAAGCACTAAAATGGCGAAATATAAAATAAGCTGGCCAAAAGATAAAATAAAAAAATGAGAGGTGTCAAGGGACACCCGGATGGAACGAAGTTCCTTTCGATTTAAGTATTGTTTTGTTGTACAGCGCCATCTCTGTAAAACGCTCTGAATCACTTCAAAAAAGTGTCGTCATTCGTAAGAATCAAAAAGTGTCGTAATTTTCCGTCTAGCCCCCTTTCACAACGCGCGATAAGGAACTTCGTTCCAATAAAATGGCCAAATATAAAATAATATATAAAATAAGCTGGTTTGTGACACATAAGTCTACAGTTTCTGATCGGTTAATTTTTCAAATATACTCACAATATGTTTTCCAAATACTAGCAACAATTGCAAATACAAGCCAGTTAATTTAACTATTACACAAATTCTTCAAGATATTACTGACGTCATTAAGGAATGAAAGAAACATTTATAAAAGTTATTTATTATTTACATCTACAATGTTATTAATAGGCCTCATATACGCCGCGTCATTCCGCGCGATTATCCACGAAAGTATCCATTACTACTAATAAAGGAATTATGGCGCACAAAAAGTAATTGGAAAAGCGAATGCGAATATTATGAGAAATAAATTATGAAGTGTAATTATTATAATAACATTGACCATGCAATTGTTGAAGTTCGATATGATTAATTCAATGTTAATACTAAAACAATAAATGACATTAAAGCGAGTATTCAATTTATTGAAGTGAAACTTCTTTAGAATCGTTAGTGATTTGAAACCGGATGCATCTTAGATAGATTTTTAAAAAGTGCTAAGTTGTATTCATAGATGGCGCTTCGATTTATTGCTTTAAGATTCGATTTATTGCTTTTTCATATCAATATCTTGAAACCAAAATTTTGGAAAGTTTCACTTCTACCACGTGTGAATTGCACACATTTTCTTTTTTAACCGACTTCAAAAAAAGGAGGAGGTTCTCAATTCGACTGTATTTTTTTTTTTTTTTTTTTTATGTTTGTTACCTCAGAACTTTGGACTGGGTGAACCGATTTGGATGATTTTTGTTTTAATTGAAAGCTGGTGCTTGTCGTGTGGTCCCACATAAATTTGAACGAGATCTGACAATGGCATCCATGTGAAAAGTACAATGTACTTCATTTGAAGTCGGTTAATTTTTTGTTAAAATGTTAGATTATTAATTGTAAGTATGTCAATTTGTACGCGTGTAAAGTATAGATCAATTAGTGCGAATTTTGAATCCGTATGCATAGACTCTTGTAAAAACTATTCCAAAATTATTGTGTCGGTCAAACTTTTAAACTTTTTTCAGCTGCATTTGCAACGCTCCAAATATTTTTATCCAAAATAAATGTATTGATTGCCTCGAAGAAAATCCCAAGACCGAGGTTTCTGTCTACGAACTATGGTTACCCGAAGTTCCAGAATTTATAGGTGATAGTCAGAGTTATTATTACCAATCGTTATACCACACATTACAAACATTTGTCATACACGGCATACAATGACGCTTTTATTCAAATTTATGATGCCAGAGATTTATGGAACGTCAGTGTATACGACGCGCTTTGCTCCAGCTCTTTACGATCTTTGCTTAATTTATTATTTCTGCCATCATTCTCATTTCCTGGGATTTGGCTGAACTTATTTTAAAGATATTAAGGCATGTGTCTCATTATCGATGAGTTATTGTGTGGAATGGTTACATAAAACATGAAATGAATGATTTGCTTCGGTGAAAGAAAAAATGTGGAGAAATCTCCCAAGTTCTTTATAATGATCTCAAAGTTAACTGAATTCTGCCAATTAACTATTCTCATTCGCAGATAGATACGAGGTTAGCAAGTTATAGGGTTGTTGCTTGACATTAGAAAGAAATATGATTTGCAACACTATACACAGATGTTGACCAAAATTATGGAAATTAAAAAATAAAGATCATTACAGTTAAATAGGCTCGCAAAAGCTGAATGGAAATAGTTGCTTATTTTCCTATGAGTACTTCGAGTTCGTAAACAAAGTGCAACTGTGAAACATGTTTTTAACTCGTATATTATAATATAATTTAGTGATTTTCAGCAAAACACAACGTGTTAAAGAAACTGATTCTGAACAAACTACATACATCACTATTTAACCTGTTGTCTATTAAACCAATTCCAGCGACATAAAACGTCCCATACATAATAGCACAATATCCTAAGATGCGCTGAGTGTAAATAAATGACCAAATTTTTACAGCGCACGATAAAGTGTTAAATGCTAAGTCATGAAATGCAAACATATTACGGGCCGTAAATAACCCAGCGATACTTAAATAAACGATTATAATTGGATGGCGAAGTATCGCTATGATTCGCCCATCGCGCATCGCCCAGACACCCCTCGAGCGAATTAATATTGATTACAAATAAGAACAACTGCGTCAATAATAAATTAATTTTAAAATGCCGTATTTACACTTTCTTTATCATAGACAATCTGAATTATTTCTTTGTCGTTGTGTATTCTGTTAGCATGTATGTTGGGGCAAAAATTTTGAAAAGTTACATTTTACTCATAATTATAGATTTTGATCTCATTTCAATGTAAACTTATCTTTGAGCGTTCGTGCATATTTTTTCCTGAAATCACACTGCATTTTGTGTATTCGAAAACGACGATGCTCTAAATTATCTTTCAGTAGAAGATTGATACTATATCACTTAAAATTATAACATAATTGGATTAATAATACTACTTTGTAAAAACAACTGCGCAGTGTTATAGAAGCCAGCGTGTAAGTTGTTAGTTTATCGGCACGAGTTATACCCCTATAACAAAGTGCGCAGTTCATTTGTAAATAATCAACCCTCCACAGCCGCACGAAGTGACTGGAGTGGTCGGATGGTCGAGTGGTCGAGTGATAATGCTATATAAGGATTTACGAGTACAACAACAATACGCGTTAACAAAAAAATTGGTTCAGGGCGAATTGAATCGCGCTATTGGTATTTTATTATTAGTAATAGAATTTTATGAACTTTTTTTTAAGCTAGGGAATTGGCAACCTTGTCTTTTAACAATTAGGATTATACAGTTATTTTTACGTGGTGTTTTACGTTGCATGCGTTGTATATGTAAGTATGTATGTATATGCATACGTTGAGTATTACAGAAATATGAAAAAATATAAAACCCCTAATACATTGGTACAGACTAGGTTATCTTCTGTAGACTCAGTGAAATAATATACATATATTAATGCTCAAAGATAAAACTTAAAAGCAGTTTCTGGTCGGAATGAAACGAGCGATATCGCCTTCTTACTCTACCATGAAAAACTAGCCCGCTTTTATGACTATAAAAACATCAAATCTTCGATTACTTTTATTACTAACCCGTTGCTACATTGTCGTACTAATAACAGGTTATATGACATTTAATAATAAACAGTTTAATTATGGTTAAATAGTCGTTAAATCAGCAATTAATAGATTATTTATGTAGCTGGGATGGACTGTTTAATGAGTATAAAACTAGCCGTACGCTACACACAGTAACATAGAACAGAGAAAACTTATACGATGACTTTATGTCATACACTTTAATTTGTTGAAATATAAAATATATTATATTACTATAATTAAAAAATAAAAACGTTCTTATACGAATTGCGAATGATTAATTGATTTTGAAATATTTTTCAAGAAATGAATTGTCTAACTCTGTTTTATAACCATGTAGTATCTGCTGTCAAACTGTTTTCTTTTTGTTCTTTTGTTTATAATGATAAACAAATCTAAATTTTGCGTAAAATTTCACCCTAGTACATTTATCAGTCACACAAATATCTGACATGGGCTTCCACAGCTGTTAGTCACTACCAAGTAGCTTATAGTGATCAAACTTTAAAAGCAAACAACAGGACCGTCAAGAAAAATAAATAATAAATAATAACACTTCACACTCCCACACTAGGATTTACTGTGTCGTGGGTGCCATGAACAACACACAAAGACAACAAACGCCTAGACCAAGAACAACAATTCAAACTCATTCTTTCCGCCTCACTGGAAATCGAACCCAGGACCCTTGGCGCGGAGATCCGGCATGGTAACCATTGCGCCACACGGGTCGTCAAATGTGATGAGTGTTGTACGGACAACATAAATATTGTGTGACCCAGATTTTACGGCATATCGTAAATCACTCATGGAGTTAATTAAAACGGACCTCGTATCGGTCGATTATGTAAATAACACAATGGTTGGAAGTTCGGTGCCAACAGTTTTGTGTCCGGAGTCCAGACAACCTATTATGGGTCATACCGCCTCTTGGGGTTAAGTGGTGGCGAGTAGTTTGCACCCTCTGCGTTATGGCTTTTCCTCTCTTGAACCCCTGTCTCTCTGCATTTTTTACCCGATATCAAGTGCCTTATTCAACTTGATAATTCAATCGTTTGTGTGACCAAATCTAGTTCCTACAACTATTAACAAAACGCTATCGTTAAATTTTCATAACAGGAACATTAATGCAGGAATTTAAATAGATTACTGATTAAGTTATTTTATTGGTTTGTCCAAAAAAAGTTTTAATTATTTAAAGATGCTGAACACACATTACTCAAACTAAATTATAGTACGGACATGTTTTCGTCTTTAAAGTTTTTTTTGCAGACATTATTTTTTAAATAATATCTTTCTTTCTGCCTTATATCGTTTTTTATTGAAATAGCTGACGAGCGAGCAGACAAGCCATCTGATGGTGAGTGGTCATTATCGTCCATGACCATCAGTAATAACTTAGGCATTACCAATTCGAGAAGAAAGAACTGGCTCTCAAGACCCCAGCAACACTATGTTTCTAGTATTCCGTAAACTTAATGAAGTACCTAATTTAGTAAATCTTTTGTTCTTGAGTTGCAATGCTAATTCGCGATGCAATCGAATATGAGATACCGTCAACACTCAACACCATCCACGTCTCATCATAAAAGACCTCCCGATGGCGAGTTCTTTTTACGATAAGACTAATTGGCAATAAGTAAATTAGTATGGAAATACGAACGGATGAAATCCTAGAAACATTTTAGAACTCCGCATATACTGACTGATTCAAAAGAAGTTATGAAAATATCTTGTTATAATCCACACTCATTACTCACAGCAATGATGTTTAAATAAATATAGATACGTTATGCCCTTACAAATCAACCGAAAAATCTGTTCCGATGTCCACAAGGCACGCTTTATTGCTTTATCGCACGTCTTTATCGCTCTCGCGTCAAAACTACATCGCTATCTCTTTCTTCACCTGAATAAGAGTTCCCAATTGGGAACTTTTTGAGTCACACAACGCGCGCGCTTATGACATATCTGCCTCTTTTTAATATATAATATCATTGACTCACAGGAATAAATATTTTATGTGCTCACATATGTAGCTCACACACCACTAATTTGCAGAATCGTAGAAAAACTGTTTCATACAATAACGCAGTTGACCACCGACTCCAAGAATTGTTTAGACTTTTGACTCCAGAAATTGTGGTGACGTAATCAACATTTTCACATGCAGTGGATTTTGAACAGAAGTAAGATAACTAAGTATTTTCTCTGAGGCTGAAGTTTTCTGGATACAATAGTCAGTAAAATATAAAATGTATAAATAAGCCATGGAATATACAAGTTTGTTATTAGCCTTACTAGGTCGTTTTCACATTAAGCCGGCATAGAATATCCTACTAGAACCTTCCAGACTCACACCACTAATAAAAATATTAATTTATGAACACCTTAACGCAAGTTTTATTTCCTCGGAGCCCAACGACCTTAGACAAAGAAAGAAACCATTTTGTCTCTCAAAGGAAATAACGTTGGGCAGTTAAAATAAGCCCTAAACTTTATTACTGGGTAAGCAGCTACGCTAGTCATTGTTGGAGACACAATGTGAAGATTGTGAAGCCGACGGCCGTGGCATTGCACTTGTGATTCCGTGTGGAGGTCTCACATACGCAAAATTAAATGTTAGGTTAGGTTAGGTTGCTCCTATTTGCGTACGAGCTGTAAGGTCTCAGGAAGATAAGCTTCTTTATACAGAGCGATAAGACTGCCTTTGTAGTTTGTACTGCATGTGTTGTAGATCCTCTACTGTAGAATAATGAAACCTATGTGTTTATTTAGATTTACAAGACAGCGGGCATCCGCTGGATTCAGAAGGCTCAAGACCGGTCAGAGTGGCGCAAGTTAGGGGAGGCCTATGTCCAGCAGTGGACCTCCAAGGGCTGATGGATGGATGGATGGATAAATTTAGATTTACTGCTCTGTATGGACTAACCCCTCTAAGATTTATGTATATTTGGGGGTGATTGAATTTTTCGTGTAAATCGTAAAAAGGGAAATTTTAAGGAAATGTCGAGTTCAATGGCGACGGGTAAACATGGCACAATATTCGTAAACAATAAATTATTTTCAGTAACCAGGTCGATATGATAAGTTATATTTTGAGAGAGCCTTAATCAAGGCGAAGAAGATAATTTCGTCCCAAGAAACCACATGTCGTATAAAGTCAAAACAGCGTTCGGTTGAGAATTTAATCGTATCATTTACTATATTTGCAATTTTTAAATCTCTGCGATGATTATTCGACTACAATAATGAGGTCCAAACAAATCCAAACACATTTATTTGTTTTGTCGGAACATCAATAATTTTTTCCTGTTTTATTAACCATTTAACCATACGTTAACTATATGATGTGCTTTTTCCTCAAAATAATATTTGCCCCGGCGTCGAATTTCAATTAAAAATCCGACTTTCAAAAAAGCTTGGATAGTGGACCTTTTAGTATTATTTAATGCTTAATGAAACCAGTTTTTGAAAATTTGTCGAATGCGGTTACAACGCTGGCGGGTGATGTTACAATCAGGTATAAACACATCCAGTTATAATTTTGGACTTCAACAAAGCTTGTGTGGCCTGTCCTTACATCGCATTTAGCATCGCAGTTAGAACATCGGACTAGACAAGAGTAAACTATATACCAAAAAATTCGTCTTATTTTAAATATGTAAATCTTAGCTTCAGCTGCTCTTGCCAAATGAACAAAATAATGCAAAAAAGTTTTCACAGTATTTACCTCATTACATACGATTTTATAATCGATTGAATCGATTGATAATTATCGATTGATGGAACATAATAATATATTTTATGTATTATTTAGTGATTATAATTATAATATTAATTTATTTTTTACATATTTTCGTATTCCATATAAATCAAAACTATGTAATATATTATAATTACCATTCAATCGTTACGGTAATTTTATTATACTCAAAATTATCTAAGAACGCATAAATGATAGCTGCCATTTATTAATATGAACCAACCTTGTACGTACGTCTTTGAGCAAAATGGAATAATTATTTAATTGACATGAATAGTTGGTTACTTACGAACAAAGGATTTTGCCAAAATTTGTTAAAAATCCCTATTCGTATTGTATCGTATTCGTATTGACGTTATTTATAAATCATATTAAACGTTATAATCTAGTAAAAATCCCATCACATCATAATTTATGCAAAATTGAATAAAAAAATAAGGCGTCGAATCAATGTTATATGAAGATGACAAAATCTACACTGACGTTAAGTGATGTGACGGCATGAAGCCACTTATAAAACCATAATAATCGATACATTACTATAATCGAAACTTAAAATAAAAATGAATTTATTTTATTTCTTTCTTTGTGTTTAACAATTAAATAATTTAATTTCTTCTCTTCTATAAGAACATGACCAAAAGTGTTTATTACGATAATCTCTAACCGCAGCCATTTGAACTGATTAAAATACGGTTAGAATATTCATTATTCAACCGAAACCCAAATTTCATACGCTGGATGCGGCGCGGACGAATTAACAGTGAGTTTTTTAGGAAAAAAATATTTTATTATAGTCGTAAATACATAATTATTGAGCGTATAGGTATGGTAAAGTAACTTAAGTAGCTCAATGGAGGCAGTATCATTCCAGTTACTTGTGGATATCTAAATGTTTCGGTTTTTAGAATTTACAATTTAATTATTGAATCGATTAGAAAGTCTTACAATTTTGAATCGATTTGTTGCAAAAATTGGTTCTTTCGTGAATCGATTTTTTTTGTACATCTCTAGTGTCACTGCGATGACAAACGACAAATATGCATTCTTAGTTCGTGGGGACTATAAATTACATTTCGAATATTTTGACATCGATTAATCGATTGTCAACAATGATGATGTAATCCCTAATAATGTCATTTTGGTAACCATAGTATTTATAAATAACACCACTGTATTGTCATATTTGTCATCGATCTTTCATCTTTCTACGCGTGTTCTTGTATATTTTTACTATCAAATATTTTCAGCGTATTTGGAGTCCTATTTACTATTGAAACTCATCGACACGTACACAGTGATTTTAATTTTCTATTGTATTCGCTTTCGTACTTGTGTTTTGGTGAATGTGTTTCGCAGTTTCGCTACAATTTCTTGCAAACCAATACTATATGAATATGGACTCCTTAATCGCCTGTTTTGTGACTGACAAAGGTTCAGAATAAGTCCTGAACACTGGATAACGTACCCTATACATCTTTAGAAGATCAGGAAGTTGCTGTGGCCATACTTACAATGAGTATATTATGGTATCTTGATTGGGCAAGGTACTAACGAAATATAACGCCTCCTGCACAACTACACGAAATATTAATATATTATAATGATAACTAATAAAATCTCTTGAAATATGCAATAGCTTTTATTATACAACCTTTTTATGACATTTGTTTTGGGTGAAAACCATTGAAGTAGTAGATATTATAATAGACACCCGCCAACGTAAGTGTAACATACATATTAAATAGCACTGTGACACGAGCATAATCATAACCTATAATTTTATTAAGGTGATTCATTCTAGGATTTCCTTAGTTGGCCATTGCTGGCAGCCGTGAAAATTGGAGAAATTGAACTTTTTGCAATAATCTAATTAACAGCCAATTTCCAGTCTTGTCTACTTAGGCCTGAGTTTCTATGGAAACTGGGGTTCTCCTTTGAATGTTACAAAATATGACATATTAAATGCCTTGTTCATTTTGAATTTGAATTTAAGTTTTTTTTATACTTTTCGTTTTTCTGACATCTTTGCAGTTATCGTTTGTTGCTTACAATAAATACATGTCAGGGACGGTCACTAGTTTGAACGTAAAACGAAACGTGGCACGAGTTTCGTGAGAAGGCAGCACCGTTGCGATGAAATCGATACTCGGCTAACTTCTAGCCTAGCAGATAGAGGAGCGCTGGATGGAGCCTCACTTACCATTTGGCCGTCGTAGAGAACGGTTGCTCCGCACTAGGAACTGTTATTTATTTCTTTTGCCCGGTGTGACTATAAAATGTGATTGTGCTGAATTTGCTATTCGCCCACACTATGTCTGAAATATGTGCTGATAATGCGCCCGATCCGAAATACGTATTTTAATGTCAAATAACATTTACATCATTAAAATAATGTATAAGTAAAATCAATTATGAAGTTCTATTAAGTTGCTACTTTGAACAAAATGTACCAGTTTCGTTACAATGCAAATTGCTGTCCTACACATTTCCGAAATATTTACTATTCGACCAATTTCGTAGGTACTCTGTATATTTCTTTTCCCATATTTCTATTGGAACTTGCAATCAAATCATAATATGAGATGTAAAATAAATGTATGTAGTTTCATATTCTTCCGCAGTACTTCCTCACTTTCAATAAACCAATTAGAAACTAGCAGTTTTGAGCCAATACACCGGTAACACGCCGCGCCGGTGCGCCTTGTTAGCTCACCGAGACCGCGCATAACTCAAAAGTGAAGCGTTTCCACGACAGATTTATTTAAAAGGGAATGCGTAACGTCTAACACCTACAAGTAGCGTTATGGGACGATACACATTTGAACGCAGTCATGACGCAAAGTGCGCGTAAAGTTGAGTTATTCAGAATTTGATTCCTGATATTCTAAAAATTCTAAAAATAACTTATAATAGAATTTCTGTGATGTAATTTGGTTGGGACAAGTAGTTGTAATATAATTTTATAAGCTACCCTAATAAGGTCCCTACTTCCCATTACGATAAATTGCAAGTCCTTTCTCATAACTGATAAGGCTAGACACTAACAACTTCACCTCTTTGCCACGCGGAAGCTTGGATAGAAGATAGAATATCTGGCAGAGTTGACTTGAAGACATAGTTGACTTTGACATATCGATATTAATAAGGATTCTTTCATAAAATTTGGCTACAAGAAATGACCCACCTGTTGTTAAGTTCAAGTTAATCACTTATTGACGCAGTTTCAAGGGCCGTGATCCCTTCAGGGTCAAAGTTTTAATACAAAATGACAACTATATTTGAAACGTAACATTCAGTATTTGAAACGTAAAGCAATGTTTTTTATATATTTGACAATGATAGCAATTAAAATGATTAAAACAACAACGAATTTACAGGCCAAAACGACCTTCTCTGTCAGTTCGAACTCGGACGGTCAGATGTGAGTCGTCCTAAAAGCGCAGCGGGCTAGAAAGGCGATATGTTAAAGAAGCCGCAGTGAGTGACACGCACAACTTCCGCGCACCTCGCTTCTCGCTTCTCGCTTCTCGCTTCTCGCTTCACGTAATGAGTTTTCAGAATACATTCAACTACTTCTGCAAAGCTTTAACCGAAGACACTTTTGTAGCTAATTGTTTACCGCAACTTCGACCCTCTATTTTACCTCTTAGGGGATGATTTTTCAAAAAATAATTTTGTAGTGCAAAGATTAAGAGACCGCTAGACAAAGATTAATTTTTATTTTATGTATTTATTTTATTTTATTGTTCATGTTTCTAGGTTCTCTAACAAGCGGCGATTAATTCCAGGATTCCTCCCGCTAAATTGATGACCTCGTTCCAACACATTCCACATCTTAACTCCTACTAAGTTAACGATTTAAACTATCGATACAAATACCTCATTTTACCGTTTTACGTAGCAGAAAATTAAACCTAATAAAAACCCGGAATTATCCCCTCTAGCACTTGTTTCGTCCAAGTACAAGGCTTCGTTAAATATAACTAAACAGTTCCTAGACCTTCAGCGAAGTATTTCTTAAGGTAATGGCAACACACATAAAACTGAAGAAAGATAGCCGCTGTGATCGGAGTTTCCCGGTAAAATGCTTATTGTTGCCAGTTGCTAGATTTAATTTGTCCTCTTGATTGTTTCTTATTAGCGTTCCTGGTTGCGGAAGGAATGTGGCCAGTTACTTTGTTTTTATTACTATTTTATTGTATTGGAATTAACACGATTCTGATTAATTTAAATTAGTATTTTCTTCAGTATTGAAGTACCACGGCAACATTACGGAATGTTATTTATGGAATTCACAAACAATAAAAAGCTGTGCATAAACACAAACCTCTAAGCTCTAAGCGTGGTAGGCAACTTTAGGTACTACTCGTATTATAATATCTATTCAAATAAAGATAAGGCTTACACGCCAGGATGCAGTTATTACGCAATACAATTACATTTAGTTAAAACTTCAACATTTTCTGAAAGAAAATTTTCCGAGAGAAAAATCTAGTATCAAACCTAGGACCGCTCGTCAGGGCCAATACCACCTGAGTTACCTGCATGGCTATGGCACGTTTCTCAAGAATATTGGTGACAATATGGCGTCACCAACGAATGTTAAATTAGGTCCTTATGGCGACGGCCGTGTAGCGGCCCTTGTACCTCAGATCCTGCGCTCTTATATGGTGATACATACTAACGGACAGTTCGTACAATATTTGGAGTTTGTCAGTTGTATTAGTATACAATTATACTAATTAAGAATTATAATCATGTTATTTGTTTTTGACAGATGTATACGTAAAAGAAAGGGGCTTTGTTAAAATATTTTACGAAATATTATGATGTATGTACATAGAGAAATTTATACATAATATGTTTATTTAAAAACCTGTATTATTTATTCATATGATCATGAAATTTATACAGAGAGAATTTCTCATCCCTTGTTTTTTTATAATGTAGAATTAAAACAATAAATAAGTACTTAAGTATGAAATAATAAGAGCATTTAATAACGTGCATACATGTACTTGTTTTAATTACACAAGTAAGCTATTCATCAGAGCAGTGTGTCTCGGCGCAATCTCCGGAGATCCAGAGATGCAGAAACAGCGAGATCCCATCGGGCCGATATAGACACAATATAGTAACAATAGTTGTCGTTTAAAGGACAAAATCTTGTTATTTGGACGCCTACGGACACATTTTACAACTCCGATACTTTCTGTTTGCATTTTTATAGACGCACGAATATGTAGAAAGGGTCTTGTAAAAAGAGTTAGAATGTTTTAAGAAAATACATTTTAGATATTCAACGCGACTCAAGGGGATATAGAGTAAAGTGTGATTAGAATAGATAGTTGTTTTTATATAGTTTTATTTCGAATCAATTAGTTGTAGATGCTTAAAAGTAGCAATATTATTACAATATTATTTTGGATTTAGATTATCTTTTGTCATATATTTTGTGTTAGAATTTTACTAGGATTACACAATTTACTATAATTTTAATCCCAGTAAGCAAAGGACAGGGTTTATTTTATAAGTTAGTACATATTTTAACAGAAGATGCTTACTTAATTCAGCAAAATTTTTCAATCATCAGTATTTCATATACGACACGGCAGAGGTAATTTAAATGTAAATGACGACGACTTTTAATTACATTTCGCCGTGGCAATAGGAAATGAGGAGGCTTTTAAAATTAATCTTATCCAATCTGATTAAGAAAGGAAATAGCGCACTGTCTATGCATTCCGCCTCATTCCCACATCTTTGGCGTATGTTCGCGCGACCAACACGAGTGCAGTGCATTATTTCTCTTTTATCAGCCGGACAACACTGTCTACATAACTCAGCCTGACGTTGCCAGCGTTTAATGTTGTCATTAAAATAGTCTAGCCAATTGTAGAAATGAGAATTTATATTTTATAATTCTTTCGAACGCCAACAGCTGCGAAGGGACAAATATTTTTGTTTGTAAATTTAAATATTGCCTTAGATTAAGTTTTATACATTTTTAAAAATAGGTTTTGATGACCCTCATAGATTAGATACAAGAAGCTACAATAAAATTGGTCTGGATAGGTAAACTTAATATGTAATACTAAAGTGTAGATCAGAGCTTGGGAAATCACGACCGATGAGTAAATTTCTGAAAGAAACTTGTTGTAACATAATATTCAGTTCCTGGCAAAATTATTAGACGCATTGTATTTGCACATTTTTTATACAGGTATCTAGTAAAAAACATTAATTTGCGTATATTACTAATGACGTATATTACTAGTGAGACTTATATGACGACATTTACGAGTAGGGGAGGGGGAAAAGACAAATCTCATCTAATCTTTCGTTGGTGAGAGCGGGGTCTCGGCAAATCTCACATAATTTGTTTTTTGCAAGAATCAGAATAATTGCCCTACATTGGTTCAAAAAAAAGTGCAGGAAATGAAAGTATAGTAGATTATTATATAACAACTTTTTGATTTTTTACCCAAAGTCTATTGAGCATGGGCACTATTAACACATACGAGTATTTTGAAAATTTTTGTGAGATTAGGGGAATAAGGGGGCGGGAGAGCCAAATCTCACGAGTCTCACGACATCTCACAAGGTAGAAGGGGGGCTGAAAATCATTAAAAATGCATCACGTAATTAATTAAAACTCTCAAAGCTGTAATAACAACTTATAATTACCAATTTACAGGAAATCTTATAGTGCGTTTCATAATTTAGCCAGGGATGCTATTTCAATTAAAATTGCGATATTTATAAACGATACATTCTTGCCCCTAAATAACCAAGAACTATTATATTATTTAACAACCAATCTTTTAAAATAAACAGTTACATTGGATCCTGTGTACATTTCAGCCATGTTTATTACTTAGCTTGTTCGTCATAAAATTTTATGCATCGCGTTCTCGAGGACTACACGATGTAGTAACATTGGAAGGGATTACACGACCCAAACACTGCTGAACAACTCTTGTTACTGACATCGATATACTTGTGTATACCGGTATACTCCAAACCCACTTCTAGTTGATTGTCAACTCTATGACTTTTAGTATAAGGGCGGACACAATGTTACGGGATGTGAAGTTATGGGAGGTGTTTCTAAGGAAAATAGTGTCGCGGTGGTAATACTGCGCTGTTAGGTTTCTGAACTAGAGGTGACGTACAAATGTCATAATTTTGTAGCTCTTAACCTCCGATTGACTCGTTGTTCGCTGTTATTGCTGCACGTGGGCCCAAATTAGGGAACGTCATTGTAGTTTCAAGATTTAGGCATTGTCTTAACATATTATACGTAATAAGAATTATGCTCATAGATTACGATGATAAATTTAACTTGTCTCATTCATTTTACCAGTTATACTGTCTGCCAATATTTGTACTCAGTTGCAGGCACGTATATGACATAAAATTTACGTGATTTCAAACAAATGAAATTGACTGAAATTTATACAATGTAAAATAATTTATTGAATAGATTTCCAAAAGTCTTGAGTTTAATGTTGGACTCACGATTCTTTCTTGTTTATATCCTCTTTATTTTCCCGTAATATATGCCTTATGAGTATGTAAACTGCCTCGGAGAAAGCTAGCTGCCATAAACTTATAAGGGTGAGGCTACATTACGGTGAGGTCGGGACCTGTGTCACTATAGATAAAGTTCGGCCATTTTAACTTGAACCCCGATGTAGGTCATCCTTGTTCAGTTTTGTTTGTGGAAGGCGAGTCAAGAGGGGTCAGACATGTCATTTGTTGAGGCGCCTATTCAAATGAGTACTGTCTTTGGAATTGAAATCGAAGAGTATTGTTGGCAGCGCATAAATAAGAGCGATTATTTGTATTTAATTTAATATATTACACTATCAGATAATATTAAAAATAAACCGAATTTTAATATTACGTCATCCAAACGGATTATTTGACGTTTCAAAAGAGATTGTGCAATCGTGTTTGAACTTACGATGTAATATAATATTATTACATCATAATAGCTAGTCTTAACTGCATAATTTTCCAATGAAAACGTAAATCGCAACATCTGCGTATCTCCTATTCAACAATTTAACGAGCAAAATTAACGCGCGTATGTAAATAACCAGTTAAATGTTTCGTTTTGGTTAGAATAACCTTTCAAATAGAAGGCAATGTTAAGCAGTCGTTTCTTCTTTTGGATTAAGTAACTTTACCTGAAAATCAATGATAGTACTTGACATTCGACGGAAAACTAACCAGTGAAGCAAAACTAGAAAAAAGTTACACATTATAAGAGTTCACCATGATATGTTCGAATGCCTTCTTGCATTCAAGCAGGCAGATAGCCTTCACCTTCCTTATCAGAGCAGAGCTCACTCGATAACAACAATGGGTCACAGTCCACTTATAAAAAAATCTCATTAAATTAAGTTAAATAAATCTAAATATAAACGCTCCCGCTATCTCTTCCGCTTTGTCATTCACCATCGACGCTCCGTTGACTATCCCACTATATTCCCGCGACACAATATGTTAATTCCGGACATTTCTTAGCCTCCTGTCAACTGCTAATGATTTTTTTCTGTAAATATTTCTCGCATTGTCAAGTCACAAAGTCATGTCAAGATACAAAATGGATATTATGTTTATGGGATATATTCCCTTGTCTGAATGTGAAGCTGTTACAACGCATCTGCATACCTCAGCAAGTGTTGTGATATGTTAAGATATTTTCGTTTTCAGAAGCAATTGTTAAATAAAGCGTTCTTTTGACATTCTGTTGCCTCTATTTTTTCTTGTTTCGTAGCTTCCTTAAATCGGCAATGCTCGATTGGTAACTGGTGACGCCTATTATGTTATCAACGTCCTTCATCATAGGCTAGAGCAATGGAGTCTTTTACTCCATATATTTCGGGCTTCCTGCGTGCAATTATATCTTTTTAAACTTGAGGCACATTTCGCAAGTTACCTGTTGTAGCTGACAACAGCATTATTTAATGTGGTAAAACTTGTGTTCAAAAATTATATAATAATTAAAGTTAAAGACATACAAACGTTACGTACACCAGCGTAAGATATTTTGCCGATATGGACTTTCACAAAAGATAACAAACGTGTAAGACTGAGTACTGTGGGTCCTACTTCTAAATGATGCCTCTACCGGGAATCCAACTATTCGCTCGGAGAAGCAAACACTGAAACTTAACAGATCATAAAAATACATGTTGTATATTTAAATTCAAAATGTTTTTATTCAATCTGTTTTGGGTAACAATGCCGACAATGCAACACTTGTGTTAATGTAATCTAACATTCCTCATTCGATGCGGAGATACCGAGATACGTGACTGCATGCTTTGTTACCGAATGTTATCTACCGTTTAATAGGTGTCATGTGGCTTAAATATTCAATGGGGTTTGTTTGTACCTTGTTTGTTTATAAGTCGCCAAAGTCAACTGACAGCCTCCCTAAATGTGTGTGTGGGTGACGAAACTAATCCTTTTAAATTGGGATGTTGACTAATTTTAGGATTCAATTTTATTTCATAGATAGAACCTGAATATTCAAGAAAAAAATATTATAAGAATAATAATTTTCAATTTAAAAACTAAAATTGATAAATAAAAATAATTATCAAATTTCCCACCAAAAACGTCACGTGACGTCACTAAACTATATTCAATACTATCGGTCTACTGAAGTTTGTTGAATTTCCATATAAAATAAGTACAATGACGTCATATTCTCAAAATGGCGTTTGAGGTCAGAGACTGTGAGTACTATTTTTAACATTTTAAATTAATTATATTTAATTTATTACGACAAAACAATAATAATATAGGTTTTTGATTGTTTCCCTTAATAGTTTAAACATAAATTTATATTAATTTACAGTTAGTGTCAACATCCCTCAAGATACTTTTAGAATTCCCTGTGTCGCGAGTGACTTGTACAACACAAATACCTAATGGCCATACACCATCATGTGTACTTGATCAAGCGTCAAGCAGACTTAACGCTTGATCAAGTATACTTGATCGTGTATGACCACGGTAAGCTATCTGGCCATATATCTATCTCATGCACACTGGATGGCGCGTCAAGTCAAACTGCAGACTTGATCACACATGATCGTGTATGGCCTCCATAAGACGTCACTATCTCTCACGAACTTGGATCAAACTAATTATTACTTAAATATTTGCCCAGACCGGGAATCTAACCCGAGGCCTCTTGTTTCGCAGGCAGGGTCACTAGTCACAACCAACTATGCCACAGGGTAGTAACACATCTCAAAGCCCCGATACTTACGTGTTGTTTCCATTCAACCGCGCCGCTGAGCTATGGGTGGTATTTCTTCCAATGGTAATTATAAATCTAGAAAGATTATAGTGCAATTAGCGAGGTTTATCGGGAATAACTATACCTATATAAAAACATTAATGCACTCGGAGTAAGGCTAAGTAATTGCACCTACCATAAAAATATCTAAGCCATCTTTTTCATATAAACTGGGGCTACTCTAATGTATTATATAACTAATTAATTTTATACCACTTTTCCATTTCTAGGTGTGCTGGAAGAGATTTCTTCCAGAAATAAGCATTGCCTATGTACAAAATTACTTTCATGATCTTTTGTAACCACTGTTATACGTGTACATAAACTGTTAAATAAATAAATATAGTATTGTTAATATATAATAAATATAGTAGTGATTTCATAATTTTGTAATAAAACTAAAGAAGTTATTATATTTTATGTATCAAGTCTCACCTAATAATATGATCAAGTATATGATAAACCATAATAAAATATACATATTAATAAAATAACTGCCCACTTGTCGTTTATTTCTTAGTCTGTACTTTGCTCCCTCTAGCATAAAATTAAAATGATTAGTTTGCTTCTTGAAAAGGCAGGTTTCATGCGTAATAAACTTTCCCCCCAAAAGTTTCAATCCACTACTTGCAACTTGCCTTGACGACGATGAAAGTTTCCCATCGTAAGTAATAAAAGTGATCCCCTCCTCGTAGCCCTCGGCATCCTGTATCCGCGCTTCATATACTGAGGAGCCGAATGAGCGAAACAAAATCCCAAATATTCGTCATTGACGATACGCGAGAAACACAAGACGTTTGTACATTTCGCGCGATTTCGAATAATTGAAAAACGCGCGTTCTCAATGCGCGCCGCATTCTTACAAGACTCTATTAACTCCTTCGTTACACGACACGATCGAAAATAAACTTTATTTCTAATACAAATGAACTGCAAATTGCGAAAAGCTAAGGGGCACGCTCGAAGCTTGCGTTCCTTTTTTCCGACACATCTTCAGAGAAATGTCGGGACTTTTTGAGTGTACGACACGATGGCGACTTAAGGGTGTCCTTTTTTGAAAATATGGCTTTATTATTACGCAGTCATATTTGATTTTATAGATAAATATTTTGAAACACGTAGTTAAAGCTCTTTTTTAGGTCTTAAAGATGCAAGAATTATTTTAATTTTATATGGTTTTTACCCGACTGCCAAGGAAGAGTTGTTTTTCGCGAGTATCTTGTAATATATGTATGTATGTATTAATGTACATATGTATGTATGTGTGTAATATAAATAGCTCACAAAAGGATTTCAAAAAGGTATATCATGATAGATTTGTTGATAGCAGGCGGGTTTTTTTTTTATTTATACTAGTATACTTACTCGTAATATACAAGCTCTCTGAAGCTTGGCAGTCTTAATAATACCAAACACAATACCAGTCTAGTAACGTTTTGTAGTCTTAACTACATATTAGGTAAAGTGTAAAATACAAAAAAATTCCATTGCGATTTTCCTTTGTAAATAAATGGTTTCACAAACTGGAAGCACATACAGCGAATGTCGATAAAAAATATGATCCTAGGCATCTTTATGACGGCATGATCAATATCGGGAAGTCTAAATAGCTCTATCTTTTGTAGCAAAAACATGGTTGGGCTTCTACATTCTCCATGTACGAGTAGTTTAGATCCCATGTAATTTATATTTGTATTTATATTGTATTTATATAATTTATATATTTACATAATTTATGTTGTAACGTTGTTACAAAAAATATATATACATATATATTTTATAAGGAGGAATAAATACTTAAATACATACATATGGTGTTGATTGGTGGATTATAATTAACAACAACTTGATAAATTAACTGGGAGTATGCTACCCGACCTGCAGGGGTGTCCACCGTTGGTAAGACAAAAGGAAACACAAACACTTTGGCTAACTTGTCCTTTTATTTCCATTCACAAAGGTAATAAGACTTATTCACATCAGGCAGAAGGCCAACGCATTTATTTACCATTAACAACCCCTCGGGTAACCAAATGCCGGACTAGCAGCAGAGCCTGGGGCGTGGATATACGGCCAAGACTATGCACACCAGTAAAAATGCTAACTCACTAACACTATATTAGAATTTACCACCCATTTATTATTCTAGAATCTATCTTTACCTTTAATCTGTATGAACTAAACTGAAAAGAGATGATCGGTGCACCCTACAAGTTGACTACTAAATGTAATTTATTTCCCCTAAATCCTTTTGCATGGGATACCTTAACTCTAACCTTTCCCTACTCAGAATAACTTAATTGTCCATAAACCACTGAACTCAGAATTCACTTTTCTAAACAAATGTTCTCGAACAACCACTATACTTATTTTCACAAATTTAGAAATCAGCACGATGACAGCCCACCTGAGATCCTGCTAATCACCTGGAGACTCCAATCGTCCAGGCTCCCATCCACCGTGATCTCCACTTGACCCCGTGTGACACCACGTGCTCGGCGAGGTTATGTCAAACGTACCAAATTCGTGACTTCTTCAATTTATATTCAAAACCACCTCGCAAACCATAAAACGGGAGTTTTCAAACCCAGGATTTGGACTACAACAAAATATATAAAAGGTTAACACCAATTCTCAAATACTATGACGAGACGCGTCACACTTCCTAACCATATCAAATATTCGACAAAACTTACCCATCGACACTGTTATTTAAACTTCCAAGACCAATTACAACTTGAAGTACTCCTCAGACTTCCATAATGTCCTTCATGGAAAATTCCATGACTTCAGATGCCTTATTTAGCCTTCCAGAATATTCCAGGTAATGCTTCTCTCAAGCCGTCAAAATCGCGAAAGAGCGCTGAACTCCACAATGACCCAGTTTCCCGCTCTGCGACGACGTCATCAGGGAGAACACCACCATGACAAAAATTTCCCTAACTACTACATTGAATATATTTTGAAACTAAATTTAACAAACTTGTCCAATTACTACACTATCCGTCCACTAAAATTTTGCACGTAATAACCGATAACAATCAAGCTTCCTTTATTTACTTCGACCAAAATTTTAATAATAAATCCAAATTTCAAACACAACTAATTATTTTAATCACAATATTCCCTACATAATTTCCCATTTAACAGGTTAACCAAAATGACAGGCAAGACAGCTGACATATTGACACATTTCCACAGAGTACCTATACCACAGTGCCGACATACTTTGACATATCAACTCCACAGAGTAACAACTTATGCACAGATAAGTTATTCTTAAAACCACAGACCACAAATTTCAAGGATGAAATTTACCATGTTACACCTTGTTTGTTTATAAGTCGCCAAAGTCAACTGACAGCCTCCCTAAATGTGTGTGTGGGTGACGAAACTAATCCTTTTAAATTGGGATGTTGACTAATTTTAGGATTCAATTTTATTTCATAGATAGAACCTGAATATTCAAGAAAAAAATATTATAAGAATAATAATTTTCAATTTAAAAACTAAAATTGATAAATAAAAATAATTATCAAATTTCCCACCAAAAACGTCACGTGACGTCACTAAACTATATTCAATACTATCGGTCTACTGAAGTTTGTTGAATTTCCATATAAAATAAGTACAATGACGTCATATTCTCAAAATGGCGTTTGAGGTCAGAGACTGTGAGTACTATTTTTAACATTTTAAATTAATTATATTTAATTTATTACGACAAAACAATAATAATATAGGTTTTTGATTGTTTCCCTTAATAGTTTAAACATAAATTTATATTAATTTACAGTTAGTGTCAACATCCCTCAAGATACTTTTAGAATTCCCTGTGTCGCGAGTGACTTGTACAACACAAATACCTAATGGCCATACACCATCATGTGTACTTGATCAAGCGTCAAGCAGACTTAACGCTTGATCAAGTATACTTGATCGTGTATGACCACGGTAAGCTATCTGGCCATATATCTATCTCATGCACACTGGATGGCGCGTCAAGTCAAACTGCAGACTTGATCACACATGATCGTGTATGGCCTCCATAAGACGTCACTATCTCTCACGAACTTGGATCAAACTAATTATTA
Organism: Thymelicus lineola; assembly: GCA_963932265.1. Lineage (NCBI taxonomy): Eukaryota > Metazoa > Arthropoda > Insecta > Lepidoptera > Hesperiidae > Thymelicus > Thymelicus lineola. The sequence goes on from OZ010690.1 coordinate 15,841,418, forward strand.
CTTAAATATTTGCCCAGACCGGGAATCTAACCCGAGGCCTCTTGTTTCGCAGGCAGGGTCACTAGTCACAACCAACTATGCCACAGGGTAGTAACACATCTCAAAGCCCCGATACTTACGTGTTGTTTCCATTCAACCGCGCCGCTGAGCTATGGGTGGTATTTCTTCCAATGGTAATTATAAATCTAGAAAGATTATAGTGCAATTAGCGAGGTTTATCGGGAATAACTATACCTATATAAAAACATTAATGCACTCGGAGTAAGGCTAAGTAATTGCACCTACCATAAAAATATCTAAGCCATCTTTTTCATATAAACTGGGGCTACTCTAATGTATTATATAACTAATTAATTTTATACCACTTTTCCATTTCTAGGTGTGCTGGAAGAGATTTCTTCCAGAAATAAGCATTGCCTATGTACAAAATTACTTTCATGATCTTTTGTAACCACTGTTATACGTGTACATAAACTGTTAAATAAATAAATATAGTATTGTTAATATATAATAAATATAGTAGTGATTTCATAATTTTGTAATAAAACTAAAGAAGTTATTATATTTTATGTATCAAGTCTCACCTAATAATATGATCAAGTATATGATAAACCATAATAAAATATACATATTAATAAAATAACTGCCCACTTGTCGTTTATTTCTTAGTCTGTACTTTGCTCCCTCTAGCATAAAATTAAAATGATTAGTTTGCTTCTTGAAAAGGCAGGTTTCATGCGTAATAAACTTTCCCCCCAAAAGTTTCAATCCACTACTTGCAACTTGCCTTGACGACGATGAAAGTTTCCCATCGTAAGTAATAAAAGTGATCCCCTCCTCGTAGCCCTCGGCATCCTGTATCCGCGCTTCATATACTGAGGAGCCGAATGAGCGAAACAAAATCCCAAATATTCGTCATTGACGATACGCGAGAAACACAAGACGTTTGTACATTTCGCGCGATTTCGAATAATTGAAAAACGCGCGTTCTCAATGCGCGCCGCATTCTTACAAGACTCTATTAACTCCTTCGTTACACGACACGATCGAAAATAAACTTTATTTCTAATACAAATGAACTGCAAATTGCGAAAAGGTAAGGGGCACGCTCGAAGCTTGCGTTCCTTTTTTCCGACACATCTTCAGAGAAATGTCGGGACTTTTTGACTGTACGACACGATGGCGACTTAAGGGTGTCCTTTTTTGAAAATATGGCTTTATTATTACGCAGTCATATTTGATTTTGTAGATAAATATTTTGCTGCACCTAGTTAAAGCTTTTAGGTCTTAAAGATGCAAGAATTATTTTAACTTCATATGGTTTTTACCCGACTGCCAAGGAAGAGTTTTTTTTATATATATCATGATAGCTTTTTTGATAGCAGGCGGGTTTTTTTTAAATTTATACTAGTATACTTACTCGTAATATACAAGCTCTCTGGAGCTTGGCAGTCTTATTAATACCAAACACAATACCAGTCTAGTAACGTTTCATAGTCTAAACTACATATTAGGTAAAGTGTAAGATACAAAAAATTTCCATTGCGATTTTCCTTTGTAAATAAATGGTTTCACAAACTGGAAGCACATACAGCGAATGTCGATAAAAAATATGATCCTAGGCATCTTTATGACGGCATGATCAATATCGGGAAGTCTAAATAGCTCTATCTTTTGTAGCAAAAACATGGTTGGGCTTCTACATTCTCCATGTACGAGTAGTTTAGATCCCATGTAATTTATATTGCAATTCCCATGTTGATGCATTTTAATACTCGTGTCTCGTGTATTTAAAGTTCTTTTTTAAATGACAGCCGAGTAGACTTAGGATGTTTTCTACAAGGATTTAGTTGAAAAGAATGTCATATTACACGATGGCGTATTAATTCTATACGAGTTTACTATTGTCGCGAGGCAACATATAGTCGTAAAATAACATCTAATAACAGGTCTATGAGTCAAATGGGAGAAGGTGTAATTGAATTTAAATTGAACTTCCAACCATTCAATCATTTTCATAAAAGGTACTGATTATCGTATACACATTTATGTCTGTAACCCGTATCTTAAATGGCTTGCATATTAAACAAAATAACAATAAAATTATTTATCATATTAATTACTCGTGTTTCAACTATAATTTCCTGTGATTTAATTCAAACTCACACACACACCACGAATTCACGCACATATCGCAAAAGATCGCAAAAGGTGCACACACACACACACCCACACACACACACACACACACACATACACACACACACACACACACGCACACACACACACACACGCACGCAAGAATGCATGTCGGACACAAACCGTAACTTAGTTTAGTATTTAACGTCCCAACTCAGAGTCACTAATGGTTACTCAAATCGTTCCTTAGTAAAGAATCGCCATACGAATTCTGTACTAAGGAGCGATTTAAATAACCGTTAGTGACTCTGAGTTAGGGCGTAAGCTTCTCATTTTAAGTGATGTAAAAATCTTATGAGAAATAAAGTTTCTGTAAACCGAAACCGATGTGCGCAAGTATTCTGATCAGGAATCGAACTAAGAAGTACTAAGAACTTCCCGTTTGAGACAGCTACCACCTGGGCAGGATCATAAAGATTATCTCCAAGTACCCCGTACCCGGTAGGCTCGTTTAGGTACCCGTTGATTGTCCAATCAGACCGGCTCGCGGTCCTCGTCAGAAGCGATCAGCGATTAGTCAGCGCACCCGAGGGCGCGATGACTAATCTAAACCTTTGATTGGGTTGATTAAGGGTGTACATGACTAGTGATATAATAGACATGTTCGATTCTCGATGGATAACTTATAAAACTATGTTTTTGGGGCTTGGTACATAACAAAAATTTTCATGAAGTTATAAAAAATATTAGGGTCTGTTCACGATTTCATATGCGTGGACTATAATGATATCAAATAGTCAAAAGAGCTAAAATACAATTTTATAACTTTTTTATGTTTGTTACGCCTTTACGAATATTTAGGAGTCATGCTATTCATTGAAAAGCATATGAAACCATGCTATAATGCTATTGCTATTGCTATAATGCTATATTTGACGTTTATATCTAGCGAATCAAACAGAAAATGTGTGATAGTATTTACTTATTTCTTCTCTCTTCATTTCTAGCCGGCAACGCATCGGTGATGCATTCCTTGACCATGGGCTCACCATCATAAAAATTGTCTACTTTCTACATAAATACTTTTGCTATCGTTTTCAGTTCTATGTGCTACCGTGACAAATTAAAAAAATATATAATTATATTAATATCTAAATATTGTTTGTTTCTTGTTGCAGGTAAGAACCAGTTTTGTTTCTCATCTACGAAGGTATTTATTGTTGAGACTCTTTTAATATACAAAAACTCTTAGCGATAAGTTTCCTCGCATCAAATTCAAATTGAAAAATCTTATACGGTTCAATCTAGCACCTACTGGTGATAGGAGATTACTGTCCCTTTCTATTAACAGTTTTCTGTATGTGTTAGACAGAGACGGCTATGTTGGAGGAATCCAGCCGTTTGATGAGTCGTAGGCCCGTGTTGAAATACTTACACGGGATTTGGATTAAAACTTGTAGACCGGCTTAGGTAGGGTCAGCATAAAAATCTAATTTGATATTAAAATTTTGTATCTCTACTATATTTAAAAATTGTCAAAATGTCACGTATAAATAATTAATATTAATCATTAATTGTACAATACTATTTTTATTAGATACTATAAATAAACCACTATTTCGTTTTTCACTGCCTTTATCGTGTTCTCTGGCAATTTATTTTTTGTTTAGTTTCTTTACACATTAATCCAAATTTATTCGTCTTTATCACCAAGTTAGATTTTAATATTAATAATAGTAGATGTCTGTATAAAAAATTACAATTTATAATTCTAGTTTAAAATGAGCACGATGATAGAAGTATAGTAATATAAAATGTAGATGACTTAATTCATTAGGTACATTAAATTTATAATTTTGATACAATTCCTGTCTAACGAATTATATTTATTTTATTCTAAACTATATTTTACGACAATAGTTAACTACATAATACTTTTAAACACATTGTTTGGTAAGTAATAAAATTTGACTATAACCATAACCGGATATCGTAAACTTTTATGAGTTAGATAGATATTTATATTTATATCGATGATACAAAACTCAGCATAGCTTCTGCAAGTTGAGCAATGGATACAACAGGTATTTGAGATAGTAACGTGTATCGCATCATAGTCATTCCTAATCTTTGTGACTTTAATATTTGTGACACACAAATGTATCTATGCTGTTACAGTTTTTTAATGCGTAAATGTGTAAAGTCAAAAGTCAAAAATCAAAATATTTTATTCATATAGGTATCACTGATACACTTATGCGCGTCATTTTTTGTCACGTCAGAGCTGGTCATTTCCATGCGTCTTTGTCATATAAATACTCGTCTACACTATATTATAGTCATTGACTTGTAATATTTCTTTTAATTTCATATATTTTAGCTAACAAAACCTGAAATATAATAATTGAAATCTTAAATAAATTTTTTATTTTTTATTTTGTATTTTTTGTTTTGCCGACGTTACTATTTACGGGGCTAATGTCGAAACTGTCGCGACGGTGCGCCTCACCGCTCGCTGTCGCCTGCTGTCGAATACATCACTACACATCTTCTAGAAGGTACTAAGAAATAGAAGATAGGATTAACATGATAATAAGGGAGTACATGATTCATAAGCTAGGCAGAGATACCGAGGTTTGAACGTCGATACCCCACATATGACGAAACAACTTTTAAAGTTACGTACATTACCATTTCCTTAGAAGATTATGTTATTATGTTAGTGAAGTAATGTGTAAAGTTTTTAATGTATGAAGCCTAGGCTTCACTATGGTCGCACTTGGCCGGTGCCGTGGTCTATGGGTTTCGAATTCTGAGAGGTGATGCGATCCTAAGAATGGGAAAACTATATGTTGTAAAGAATAAATTGTATCATTGTAAGCTTGTTACTAAAATTAATACGTAAGAAAAAATGCCTGTAAAATCATAACTCATCCGTGGGAAACCCTAAAAATGTCATTGATGTTTAAATTTTCTCACGCTGAAATTCGTAACCCGAAAGAACGCGATACAACTTTTCATCTAAATTATTATGGACATGAACTTCCTGTCAGATTATCGTTATTAATACACGCGGTTATAAAAGAAAATTTCTATGGTCACCAAGATGGTGGACGGTCAATACCGTCGGCTTTCTACGGCGCTGCCGCCGCCGCCAAGAACAACGACTGAGTAAAAAAAATTAACGACTCAACCGCAACCGGATTCAATTTACCGTCGGTTGAGTCGAGCAACTCAAAATACACAGATATATATTATGAATCGTGATTCAAACGAAAATAAAATTCAGGACTCGAACATCAAAAGGCACAATAGGGATATACCCTACCCAAACACTCCTGTGCCCTTTCACGAATTTTTTTTATACAAAAACACCCTCATTCTGTTAGCTCGCTTCCTTTTCGTGTTTTTATCGAGTTCACACTCCATAGAACAAAAGGGAGAAAAACAAAGCCGTGCTGCTAGCGACACCTGACGAAGTGAGAACGAAACATGATACTCGTTTCGGTTGTACACTGCATATTCACCTCTAACCCTAACGCGTTACAATCTACATTTACATAAGCGCTTTTGTTTCGTGGTTTGGGCGGCGAGCGATTGAAATTCGATTTTATTATTGAGTGGAAAGGCCGGTATTTGCGTAGGTGTTTGAATAGTAATAAGATTCAAGGCGTGCGTGATACCGTCTGCCTTTCGCCAAGTAGTTTCGTATTGGAATAATTTTATAGTTATTACATAATATTAGACTGCTATCGATTGGAGTAGGGTTGGTGAACCTATCGCGGGCGCTTTGCGAACAGACGTGTATCAATCACTCGTAGAATTGCGTATTCAATTCTAATTTTGAAGTAATTCCACTTTATGTTAAACAAATATACATACATAAGTATATAATATTTTAAGGTCACCTTCGTAGTCAAAGATCCTATAACAACTTATGTTGTATTAGTAAAAAAGAAATCAATGCAGTGAATAAAAATAAATCATTGAATGATTGTGTTAAAAGGATATTCAAGTAAAGAGTAAAGCAAAGAAAACAAAGATGAATTTAATTATTTGGTTCAGACGGTGGGATCTGCTAATAAGTACGACTCATAAAACAAAGAAGTTACGAACATTCCTTCATAAAAACTGCACTTAACATTAGGGCAACGCAGAAAAACATCAAACGTCAATTAAACCGAATTTTTACGGGCGGATTCTGGAGTATGGGCACCGTAATCTTTAAGACGTCGGTACCATTAAAATAATGTAATAAATGCTCATAACTGAGTTTTGTTATGCCCTTGCTACACAGGTCACTTTTGCCCACAATTTGTTGCCCAATAAATTCAAGTCAGTCGTCAAAGAAAGGAAGTTGAATCATATGATTGTTAGTGGTGATACTCGTATGACTGTAGGTACATCATACGTAATATGACTGTAAAGCCAAATTTTTACGCTGCCTAAATAAAAGCTGTGATGGTGAAAGATGATTATCGATAAGCTTCATCAGAAGGCTTCTAAAAGTCAACTAAATATTTTTTTTTTCAGATCCGACAGTCATTTTAGTTATTGTCTCTTATACCAATCAGCCTTAGACCGGTGCATGGAAAATTGGAAATTCATAAATCTTAATTAAGTATTCTTTATGCTACCAGGGAAATGTAACAAAAGAAACCAATTCTCTGGTAAGGTTAAAGTTGTTTAAGTTACTTAATTTATGGAAGTTATCCCCTTCAGCAGCCTCTTTAACATGGATAATCCAACATATTACAAGTTCTGGTATTTGTAGAGAGAGAGACCTTCGTTATTTTTTCGCTTTTTAACCAAACAGAAACAATTTGGTTGAAACGTTTATTGCAGCCGTAAACGCACGTAAACAGTCGGCCGTTGACCTCAAACTGGTCTAGATAAAGTATAATAAAGATCGCCTCACATGATTTTAATTACTATTTTCGATATGCGCTAAAAGTTGTACCGCTACCGCTACCCATCTTGAAACCGGACTTTCTGGGAAGCTAATTTTATGGAGTGACGTCAGGCAACTTAAAATGTTGGATTTTGTTTGGAATTTATTTTACTAATTAGGAGATAGACTGGTTTAGTCCATGGATATTTGTAACGAATAGGTACTAAGATTTACCTAACAAACATTAAGGTAAACAGAACATTCATTTTACAGTCAACTCAACACTTCCTCGATTTTGGCTGCGAACTATTATAAAGAAAATAATATTCTATAGGCATTCGACAAGGCAATCGAAGAGGCGATGCCTTTTTTTCTCAAAATTGTCAAACTATCAGTAGTAGCATCTACTTGATGTTGCATGCGGAGCTGGGGTATTCTCTGTGGGTATTCTACTGTGGAATTTTTGGAAATTGGTTTAACTTTTGTGAATTGTTCAAGTATTGTCATCTGTTCCTTTCTTCTCATCCTATTGACTTCAATTCGTTAGCACAACCGAGTATCATAGACTTTTCTTATCAAGCGAGTTACGCTGCCGCTTGAATCATGCGGGTGTAACATGTCTCATCCCAGATTGATAGGACGTGTCCTCGTAATTGAAAAGGCTTAAGATATACTCGTGGTCTAACTTTGTAAGACTTTTGTAATTTGTAAGACTTTTGTATAAGTATAAGACGTATTGAAAGGCTTGGAAATATTTAAGTACTTACCATAATAATAATACGTAAGCACGGAATACTTATGTTCCATTAGTTTTACGGGAATAACCGTAATAAAATTAATATCGTTTTAATATTCTTCAAGTCAATAAAGTTGACTTTATACGGTATGCATTTTTTATTTATACTACAGATCACATTTGGTCTTGATTCACGGGAATTGTCTGTTTTGATTATGTAGGAACATGAAAACGTATGACACACACTCGAAGACCTTTTCTTAGCCATTTATAAAGACAACAAAAATAAAAAATAAATAATTCAAACGCATCTATGATAAGGACGTCTTTTATTTAGCATAGACAGTTTCAAATAGGTACCACGACAAATAAGATATCAACAAATAATAGATATATAAAGCATTGACTTTGAAAATGTTGGTGAGTTGTTCACTGCTAATTACCTTCTTGTATTATAATTATATTATTCAAATGTATATTTTATGTTAAATAAATTAGCCGATCTCTAGCCAGCTGTAAAGGAAAAGAAAATCACTACAGAAGTGTTGGAGTTAAACTTTTTGGTACAGAGACTTTTCAAAGTTTTCAGAGTTTTCCAAAAGAAAAAGAAATAATATATTGTTGTTGAAAATATTGTTGAGAATTAGCAATGACGAGCCCTTGATACGTGGGCTTTGAGTGTTATTAAAAATAATGGTAAGAAATAATGGCCAATGAAAATAAGTAGCAGTCGGGAAGCTATTGAAATCGTTGGGTAAATTGCTGGAAATTATAAAGATAATATCATTCAATTACGTGTCCACTTTCCACTTTCTATTACCGTTAAAATGGTTAATGTCTGCGCTTTACTGTGACTTAATTATTGGTTCTTAGTTTTGCATAAATCCGATGTTTACGAGAGCAAAGTAATAACATGGTTTCGTACAAACTATGATACCAGCAAAAAATTAGTCAGCTTATAATCCTGTATTTATCTAGCTTTGGAATTAATAAAAAACTAAATTATTACGAATAAGTCTTCCCAATTAATAAAACGAACAGTTCTTTAATTGGACATTATACTCATACTTACTCCAATATTGTAATTTTAATAGCTACATTTACCGAGTCAGTTGAGTGGTAATATCGATTATCGGGCATATAAAATTCAATCATTACAATAAATTAACGTTTCACTACACTTAAACTAACATTTGGCTCTATAAAGTTTGCTACCGTTGCATAAAATTAAGATTTTAAAAAACAAGTTTATTTTTTCTGGCACGGTCATCGTCCACTACTTTCCGAGAATATAATGCTTCGTTTTTATCCATGAAAAAAGTGTATCGGTTTTGCTAATTTAGGAACTAAATTCAGCGGTATTCGCGGTGAATTAAACTGCCAGTAAACTTAACTTTGAAGTAGGTATATCCTGTATAAGTAGTGAGTAGGTACCCAACAACACTGTATCAAAATATTATAAAACAATTTACTATAATAGAGTAAAATGACCAAAAATTTATAAAATCTAAAGCTAAAAAACCAGTCGTTTTGCCAAACAGCCAAAATTCATGCATAAAATAATTATATATTCTTTGGTTTCGTCGTGTTTCGGGTGGGGGATTGAGAGCCAGTATTTCTAATTTTTTCTTCTCTTTCTTGGCCGGCACCGCATTAGTGATGCCTTTGATGTCCATGGGCGACGATAGCCACTTACCATCAGGTGGATCGTCAGCTCATTTGACGGTTATTTCCTTAAAAGAATCCGCTCTTGAAAATAGGATGTATCAATTGAAGCACAAACAAAACAATACAATTTAGTACCTATTTGCGAAAATTATAACTGTCAAAATGTATTTTCCCACCAAACGTAAAGCACAGATAACAAAACAATTCAAAATGGCGTCAATTAAAACGGGCACAATTAATGGCGGGAATGTCGCGATGCGATCGTATCACGTGACCCCAGGCTATCGTCCGGGTTCGCCCGGGCTACCGTTCTGTTCGCGATATATCGGGACACCGGGCCCAGGGTTAATTGAATGAAAGCTTTGTTTGCGGTAAGCGGGTGAGCGGGAGTGCTTCCCGAATGTTTTTAAAATTGTAGCCGGCGACTAACGGATTGAACGGTTCGGAATAATTATTTATAGTCTGTGTTCGTTTTATTGACATTTCCCAAGTTAGTTAACTTTTTTAGTTTAATATTGTGTAGAATTAAAATATAGCGTAATTGAATGTTTTGGCTTACTAATTCCCGCTAAAATTTTAATAGATAAGAATTAAATATATTTCATACATTGAAGTATAATATCATAGAACAGACATCTCAAACAAAATGTGTGTCCCGCCAGGGAGGTTCGATTTTCAAAATTGAGCCCCGGTTCTCCTTTCAAAATCGAACGAATCGATTGAAGATTGAAGCCACGTGGCGCCAATGCATTGGGACATACATGGTGTTCGTGGTGTCGGTTCTATACGCTAGTAATAATACTTCAATGATTTCATAAAGATTTTTTTTACAAAATTTATGTTTCTATAATATATGTTAAAGACAGACGGGAGTAAATTTTTTCGAATGAAGAAACCATGACCTCCTGCTGCGCTGTATTTCAGTCGTCCCGTTCTCTCGAAGACGCTAAGCGAGAGTTGCGACAGTTGAGGACTAATAAAATAACTATACTATTGCATAATAAATAAGTTGTCATCGGTAAACGTATTCATGTCATTGCTAGCTACTCGCTTGTCTTTGCAAGTGTTTGACGCCCACTGACCGCACTGATACCTAGCACCCTGCATCAAGCTGGTTTTACTTGTATTATTGCAATACATGTACACTTTTTTATTTTAAAAAGACCTGAGAAGTATAAAGTATTGCCAGTTTGTTAAACAGGTCATCATCAAGTATTTGGGATTCTATACAATCAAAGTACGAGTATCACGTTTTTTTTTCCGTGAAAGTTTCAATATTTGACAATATTAAGAGCGCAGATTAAAGGTTTATTCTAAATTTAGATGATAATATTTAGTAAGATTTTATTATTTACTTCCAGTCAGTGTTTAACGTATTTTTGAGTCATGCACAGAGTAAGGTACATGCTACTGTCACTGATACACTGAATAGTTTTCTTTGCGCGTGTAACTGTAAGCTCATAGTCTTATTGCGGCTATTTCCAATAGAATCTATGGCAAAGACGATTAAGCCCCGTATTATTCTATGGCTATTCTAAACTTAGATAGACCCTTTAATCACACATTAAATCTAAATAACCTTTCTGTGCGCTAACGTTATACTAATTTGCTTTCGAAATAAACGTTGATTATTTCAAAACCCTTTGAGGGTTAATTGTTAATTATTATACAGGAAGAATATGTTTTTTGTCAACTTGACAAAAATCTGTTTAGAGATTTTGTGAATAACCATATCACAGTTAAATATGAACCATCCGCGATAGATATGATTATAACTAAAACTGGATTAACTGTAAACCCAGGTGCATCAAAGTACTGAAAACGTAGCATTTGTAACTCTTCGTCGAACAGAAGTTAACGCAAACCAATCTACTACGATAAACAGCTAACGAACCATAAATTATTAGTCTAGCTACAATTAAAAACCTGCTCCTTGTGAGAGGGACTAAAATATTAATTTATACGAGCGAATACGCGATACCGCAATAAATAGGCCTCGGGCAAAGGGACAGACGAAAGTCTACACAACATGGATACGACTGAACGCCATAAACGACTTTACCCTATTTCTGTTACCCTGAAAATTGAGCTTAGGTTGAATGTGATAAAATTCAAAATCGATTGATAAAATTCCGGCGGTAACGCGAAGATGTCAATGCGTACAGTCGGAAAGACAATGCATTATCGTTTGTAGGGACAAGTGAAGGTGACAGTGTGGAGTGGTTCCATTGTACACTTTCTCACGGCAAGCACGTTTGATAATATTAATCCAATCCCGTATTCAATTGTTCGATATTATTTTCATGAAATATTGCAACTTTAATATGATAGTTTATATAATTTTATAAATAGACTGAATTGATGAATAGATACAATTTCTTGTGAATTTGTGAGAACATTAATTATGTTTATAGCTGAGGTTGCTGATGATCCCTCTTAAACTCCATGTTTAATATGTTTCGTATCTAAACATCAATGTATAAAATGGCTGCATCGGATTAATGGTTCACTACTGAGCCCGAGTCTCTCCTCTTGAGGAGGCCTAGAGCATGTAAGAAATATACAGTAATAGTGATATTCCTTGATGCAATGTGTACATTGACGTATTGTTTTAAGGTGATTCAATTATGAACACAGTTAAAAATATTACCGATCGACGCTTCGTCGTCGATATTTTGATGAAAAGTGAATTTCAACCGTTTGAAATTCGTATGCAACAATGGATACAATCCCTGGTCACCGGTTTTGGGTATTTAATTCGCGAAATTTCAACCCGCCCGACACCACAATAGGCCCGATCGTTATGTGGTGACACTGACGAATGTGTGTGTTTTGTAGAAAAGGTTTTTGTTTTTGTATACGCTTGCGAGCTCCATGGCGTATGTAAAATTTGGCAGATTTATAGGCACCCTTTCGGTTATAGATTCATTTGGGATTAAAATAATGCGGTCGGGTGCCTCAATGAACCATTAAATCAATGCCTGTTTGAATCTTATTAACTTGGACAAAAGGACTGTACGTACAGTCAGTTTAAGTACTATTGTAGTTTTAATGTTTACGTTAGTAAAATTTTTTAATTCAGTTGTATGCAGCATATTAATCATAATCAATGCTGATTACAGAACAAATTTGATCTAATTTGAATATGCTCAAAAAAGTTGAAGACTTCAAACAGAAAAATTTAGTATCACAATTTTAAATCCTTGTTGCTTGAGTCAACTTTAATAGGATCAAAACAAAGTGAAGTTATTTCATTGATTCATTGTTAAATACAAAGTGACTATATGCGAATTCTCGCCTTAATAGTGTCGAGATATTTCATAATACAGAACACGTAAATACGACTACGATTTCAATATTGATAGGTAAAGGTTTACTTACTCAGTAATATGATAGCTATTACCAATTCAATAGAATTCCGAGATAACGGTAAAGGTACATGGGTTCTGAGCAATATGAAAATATATATTTCCATAATTCCGTATATTTGCAGTTACAAACTGAACTTTATTTCGAAACAAGCAGATAACCTGCCCTTTGCCAGGAAATTCTTAGTCGAGCGGTGTTTATGGTTGGCTACTTTTACAAAAATATTTGTATTTGTATCTTACTTCCATTGCATATAAAAGTATTACAAAACTTCTTATTAATTAAATTAAACATCTTGAATCCCTGGAGTTTATTTTCCTGTTTAATTAAATTTAGCCTAACCATCTTATATAATCCTATTTAAATATGCTCACATTATAAAATTGCCAAGCTTGTATTTTTTATAAAATACAATAATCCATTTAATTAAATTTATGTATTGGACAATAAGCCAAACAAAAGACATTACTTAAAATTTTGTTCTGAGCCACTTTTGAAGGTGAGTATACTTGTCGATAGCCGACCGTACTGGATGGATAATTACATTAAACAGACAGGGTATCTGATGGACGGATAATATTTTTGTGGAATTGCTCTGTTGGAATATTATTGTCCATTATTCGAATCCGAATTATACAATGTTTCAGATCGTACTGTTAGTGGGATATTAAATCTATTGATTTTTTTATTGGACAAAAGATAATATAAATTGTATGTCGAAATTTAAATATCAAAACAATAAAAAATATTGAGAATAGATTCCAATTAATCAATTCAATGATTAGTTACTACTTAAAATGTACAAGTATTATTTAGTAAATTAAAATATTACTAAATATTTAACAATGTAAAAACATTAACATTTATAATTATTTAATATGTTCCTAACTAGCTAAATACTTATGTATGGTTTATTATTTTAGCAGAAGGAGATTTAGTCCTTTTGCTATAAAAAATTGATGGAAAGTGATCACCCAGATCACCTGCCTGCGAAGCAGACGAGTTTAATGCAGACGATACTTATACAAACGCCGAGGATCCAACGCTAACGTGATTCAGAAACTGGAACAGAGCCATCTAGTGAGAATTGAGAGGAAAACTCGCACAATCCGCACTAGGATTGCTTTCGCGAATTTATGAACTGTGTATCAAAACGTTACCTAAAACACTAACAACCATGACCCAAATTATTAAACATACACGTCACTTTATTACATGGCTGCGGATTTACGCCAGAATTTATTACGGAATTTAAATTCCTAAAATATTACAGGTTAATGTGTTAAACTTATTTATTAAAACAGAACAGCAATCATAATATTTATTGTATCAATACGCTCCCTATGCAAATATAGATGTTATAGAGAACAATCTATATAGATTTAGTTTGAGCCGGTAATACATCGTAGAAATACCCAACTCCATAAATACGTTTACTATGGAAACAATATTCAATGCTGAAGTTATAGGAACTTCAGCATACGTTTAAAGTTGGCATATTTAAAATAACTATCAAGTACAAATGCGTTCGCCTCGCAACATATTCTCATTACTGGCATTGTAAAAGTTCGCTTTATCTCGCCACCACAATATGTGCATTAAGCGCAGTAACTCGCGCCGACAGACAGGTGCAACACGCGAGACGCGAGGATGCTCCAAATCCTACACGCATTTTGCATACAAAACACCAACCAAACTTAAATTCATAAAAATGCCTCATCACACCCCATTATGGCACAATAAATGGAATTCGAACACAAAAAGCCAATAAAAAAATATCGGCGTCGCCTCTTACATAACACATTCGGGTACGGTTAGCGACGAAAATAAGTAGCCAACGTTTATTCCGAATGCCGGCCGAGGTCGGAATTATCAGCGGGCGAATCAAAAAAGGCCGCAGCGACTCGAAAAAAAAGCACGGGAAACGAAACAGTGGACAAGAAATTATGATACTACCAAATACGCGGAGAAAAAGTCATTGTATATACTCGTATAAGTTTATTCCGAATGCCAATCCAATTATCTGGTGCGGGACACGCGGACCGTACATTAAATTTGTTGCGAGCGCGAAAAATGCCAATAACACTTGTCTACCCGACTGTACATGGAGTTTATCTTTATTTAATGCGGCAATTAGGGTGATTATGCCAATATACTTTTATTTTATTTCTATCTGTGGCCTCAGCTATACTAATGAAGCTCAATGTAATGAACTCCCTATCAATAAAAGGCTAGCGCCTCGCACGCTGTTTCGTTGAGTTGAAACTAAAGCGTGATTTCGCTTTGCTTAGTTCTTTTTATGACTTTCTTCGATTTATTTGCTGAATTATTGGGTGTTATTCGGGAGAGTTGTGAGATTTTTTAAAATAATATTTTTTTCAATTTGATTTTATTATTTTATTTGAACAAAATATATTCTTGTAATACTAAAAATACGGCTTTTGAGTCCTTTTTGGTTGATTCATACAGAAAGGACGAAAATTTTAGTAAGTAATCAAAATCTTTTTCCATGCAAATCGCAAAATTGTTTTACTATTAGAAAATATTGCGACTTCTTTCTCAGTGGAACCGCAATAAAGTTCTTCTACCTACCAAACTAGCTTATGGGCTCGTTCTATTCTGGATTCAAGTACCTTTCTAACGCAGTTCTTCTTAAACTAGTTACGACCATCCAGCCGAAGACTCGACCAGTGTAACCGGACCTGCATTAAAGTATCATCAACAGAAGTGGGATCACTTTTTCATTAGTAATTACAAACAATAAAAAGCAGATTATTGTGAATCTATAAAGATGCTCAGCTGGGCTTACTACAAGTCATCAAGTTCAATGACCCCGTACACAGTTGCAGGTTTGCCAACCTAACATCGGACCAACCGCGCAAAACACCTCATTAAACTAATTAGTCCGAAAAAATCTAACAAGAAAGAACAAACCCTCTCGTCGATCAGCCACAATTCCGGGTAGCTGGTATCAAGATGGCCGCTACCGTCGCTAATGGAAGGCGCCTTGTAAGCATTATTAAGCCTAATGTATGCAGTGATGTGCTAGGCGATTGCAAGGCAAATGTCAGTGTGTGTTTACTGGGATCCTGGCTGCTGTTTAATTGTTACAGCTTTAATTGTGAGGTTTGACATATTTGCTGGATTATCTATAGGTATGTAGGATTATTATTATTATTACACGTATCTACGTGAAGGGAAAACTTAGTACCCCTTATCCTCCAAAATAATACAGGCAGTAGTCTGACATTTGGCATAACTTGTTGACGTTTACATGCAGAAGAATTTTATATTAAAGTAGTTGATACCAATGAACGAATAGTATATTAATAGTTCATTGGTTGATACCCAGCGTGTTTCAATTCTAAAAATTTTTTTAATGACAATGACAGATCAATGTTTTTGTGTTGACAGCTTGACAGTCTGCATTATCATCTTCACTTATTAAGTATCTTAATTTTTTTGTATGGGAAAAGTGTAAATCGACTTTATCAATGGACCGAATGTGCTTATGCATTGTTTTAGTGTCTTAAACCACCTTCTGTTTATTGCCTTTCAAATGAAACTATTTTGAGGCATATCGTTTGGATGGTTTCAGAGTCTATAAAGGACATCCGTATAATTTTTTTTTGTATAATATTTTATATATAGATAGTTAATAGGTTACAAACCTCAACACTGAATACTTTTCTTGAGATGGCTTGTTAGATTTAGCAACTATTTATCATCGACTTCTGTTGTAAGGTTGCATGAATATCAGTGTCTGGATTATAAGATTAATATTATTATAAGCTTTGTCTGGACCTGTCATTTACATGATTTTATAGGTAATGGTCAGTTTTACGTCTTTGTATTATTCATTCTTCCTTGGACCTGTAATAACTGTATTATAGACGTACCGAACTGTGTATACCTCAGCTCATCAGAAACTAGACTTGGGGATATTCACAACATATTATGTCCAATCCATACTGCTCGATTACCAGTGCAGATGTGATAGATATTTTATTTCTTGAGTTTCGGTTCTATTTGTGATTTGTGACCACAGGGAGTGATGTTATGAGTGTGTGAGGGTTTTTATTTCTTCCTGTCGGTTATGGCCTCGAATATGACATACACAACCCACTGTACCACCTAACTATTCAATCATCAATGATCGTTATTCTTATATTATATTCACGTATGGATTCCTTCAAAAGCTCGTCGTTCGGTCTTCGTTCTTAATCTCAATTACAGTTTACGACTTGCAGAAGTCAGGGCCGACCCGTAGCTTTTATAGGCTTATAATACAAATTATACAGATAGTGAGTTTGATTACCACTTGATTACCATAGGTAAAATCGAGTTCTGAGGATTAAAAATACTGACACAGATAAATTGTAGTTCTCACGTTAATTCTAATTATCCAATTACAGCATTCCTCGAACCGATCGCGAATTAAGAAAATATCTTCATTCCCTCTTTATGAGCTGAAGTGGTTTTACCGAGCTAGTACTGTAATAAATCTCGAGTTTATGTGAGAAGCAATGACTCCTGAATTCAACCTTTTATATACGAGATTGATAGCTAATAGATTCTCTATAAACGTATGAGAGTAGGTACACGAGATAAATCGGTTTACAACTCCGAGAACAATTTCACTCGCGTATTCTCGAAAAGGTGTTAGATTTGCGTCTTTATGGACGTTTTAGGAGACATTTATGTCGTTTCTAATATTTTACATACGATAACTTCAATCGTTATCAACTTTATGGAATTTATACTGACCTTCTTGGTATTGACGATTTAAAAAATTAAATTATAATAATTATATCATCTTCCTGTCCATTTCTCAGGAAGATGATGGGATAATAAAATATCTATAAACATTGGATTGAATACTCTAGCACTCTATTTCTGGGCATGAAGAGAGGAAATCACGAAAAGGGTGGTCCTTATGAGGAATATTTATTATACCTACAAAATTTGTTTTTAAATAATACTTTTAATTGAAAGATACATATTTTTAGCCAAATTCTCCAACAATTATGCAAGCCCAGCTAACAGATGCATTTCTGCAAACAAACCTAACTGTTGAGATTTAAAAATTTAGAAGAAAAATTCATCTGTCAGCCAAGGAATATTGAACGAGGAATATTGAACACTTCGTTACAAACCTAACTGAACTCCATACCAGGTGATCAATTCCGAACCCAGTTTTTTGTCGATAGAATTTCTCTCTAATGATAATCTCGAACAAAAATAGTGTTATTACGTGCATGGCCACAAAATTGCACGCAGCTACGGGAGAGTCGACCTAGATGTTGTGTAAACAGACCGACGGACGAGCGGAATAAAATGTATGTAATCAACATTCATCGGATACCGTCCGCGTAGGCTTTCTTACGGAATTACTTACACTTAAACTTACATGTCTTTTTATGTGTATGGTTGCTCGGTCATAGCAATGTGCATCAACGCCGCAGTTTTTGTTGAGCAACATCATTGAACGATATCATTCTGCAACTTTTGCGACTATTTGTTGCCTAATGTTAATCAAAGCACAGAGCCATGATGAACATTTGAACACAAATTAACAAACTGTAACAACGATTAACATTCAGTAACAAGTGTGTTAGAACTCGTATTAAACCTGCGGAGGGAAAACATTGTATAACATTTTGTATTGATCCTTATCACATTATGAGTGTTCCTTCAATTTGAGCAATATTTCTTAATTCAGTCCATTTGCGAACAATATTCCAAAAATAGTTAGTCTATACCTTTATAATGAAGTAGGAAATCGCCCTCGCTTCGCTTCGGGAAAAATAGTGAAAAAATATATGTAATATAGCCTATGTCACCCGGGGATAGTGTAGCTTCCCAACAGTGAAAGAATTTCTCAAATCGGTTCGGTAGTTTTGGAGCCTATTCAATGCAAACAATCAAATCTTTCCTCTTTATAATATTAGTATAGATATATAAATACTTATACACATAGATGTGTAATTATTTGTTAGAATCTGTGATATTTCTTTCAAATGTTCTTGGTGAGTTAATATACTTTTTAAACTTCTGTCTTATTTATCTTCTTATGTTATCTATTGGGGTATATTTCTCTCAGCTTACTCTGACAACTTTATAGATAAAATATAATATAGAAGATTTAGATATTAATGATAGCGGTCTTACATTATTTACTGCTTAGTTGTAATTTGTCAACGACCCAGCCCGTTCAAATGAGTAATTCATTGTGGGACTAGAAAGGTCTTGACATTAATATAAAATCAATTTATCCGTCTTTGCAAAAGCGACACCGACATATCCGAGTAGCAGAGCGACGTGAACCACAATATCTTTTTCAAAACAGGATTGACAGATTGAGCTGGTTGGCGGCCATCTTTGGTGAACAAAAACTGAAGGCAGCAAGGAAATGATGCCATTAGGCGTTCTTAGGAGGCCTTAGACCGACGTCGATACTTGGACGAGACATTACAACTTGAAGTTAATTGTCCAATGAGAATCCACGCACTTCAACCGGCCAATGAAAATGCGCTATTTGTCATAGCAGGATAGATCATGTGCTTTTATAGGATGGAAGTAATTTAGTATGAGATACCTTAGCCGTGTGACCAGAAAACGTTTTCATTAAACTTCATTGAGAATGTAGACAGTTGAGTATGATAGATTCGTCTTCGTTTTGATTATCTATACTAATAATAAAGAGGAAAGATTTGATTGTTTGCATTGAATAGGCTCCGAAACTAGTGAACCGATTTGAAAAATTCTTACACTGTTGGAAAGCTACACTATCCCCGAGTAACATAGGCCATATTATATTTTCAAAAAATTAGGGATCCTCAATAAAACTCCAATAATGTAACCCAAGGTGTAAAAAATAAAGAGAACCGAAGCAAAGCGAGGGCGGTTACTCGTCGTTGATAAACAGCATCCGTCCTAATTCTATTCCAACTGTCATTATTTTTTACAGATTTATAATTTTCATCTCATAGATCTAAACCTTTCGTATTAATTAATCACCAGTAAAAAATAAATTTACTATAACTGCGCTCACTGTGTATCTGTGTATGTTTAATCCAGATCGGATGTATACGGCTCAATTCTTTGTTCACACGTCATCCAAAATAAGGAAACTTCATTTAAGGACGTATCAGTCATGACTTCAGGCTTCAGGCTACGATAGGTTAATTGGTTGTTATTTTAGGGTTACTGAATAGTTTTCTATACTAATATTATAAAGCTGAAGAGAGGAACTACTGGTTTGAATTGAAAAAATCATTTGGGTTTGATAGTCCATTTATCAAGGAAAACTATAGGCTATATAACATCATATATTTTATTATAGTAGTTACTTTTTGCTACAAATTAACGTGGGTGAAACTGCGGGGCTCGGCTAGTCTTAAGATACATCCGTTGAAGAGGAAATTTTTGTTTCATACGACCACATTCAACACTGTACATGGCAGAATTCCTACTACGTATGATTCGAAACTTTCTAACCTACCTATAAACATAACTCCTTTGCAATTAATTACCTACTATTAGTATAAGGTAGCTTACCTCACTTGTCGAGTTACCGGCAAATGTTTTGATTCTAATAAAGACATACCGTTTACCTTCTAATGAAGCCACCGACCGCTATTAATAAGACCTCTTTAATTCGGTAAAATTAATAGGTATGCTTTACTCCTCTTCCTATGCCATAAATAAAAGGTTTTCTTTAATGTGGCTAATTTAATTTATACAAGTTCTTACGTTTTGTGTTTTTTTCTTCGCCCAAGTCGTGCAAAGTATAAAAGATTTCTTTTTATCGACCACTGGCGTGTACTTTTTTTGTTTGCGGCCGCTTGCTGTCTTTATTTTGAGTTTTGGACGTATTATTTTCGTATCCGTCGTTGTACGTTGTACTCCTTAAGTTTTCGGGGAAATTGATTGCATTTACATTTCGTGGTGGCTGCCACCTCACACCACTGTACCGAGGTTTTGTCAGTTTCATTTTTGTGACGATGTGTTTGGCATTTTAATAAATTGTCACATATCCAATTATTCTACATCTACTAATCATAAATGGGAAAATTTGTGAGGATATATTATGGATAGTTGTTACTCTTTCATGCAATAAGTATTTTCAGATTTTCATGAAAACCACACGTAGACCATGGTTTGGAATCTATACTAATATTATAAAGCTGAAGAGTTTGTTTGTTTGGTTGAACGCGCTAATCTCAGGAACTACTGGTTCGAATAGAAAAATTCTTTTTGTGTTTGATAGTCCATTTATCGAGGAAGGCTTATAGGCTATATAACATCATATATATTTTAGTAGTTAGTTTTTCCCACAAATTAACGCGGATGAAACCACGTTGCACAGCTAGTAACATATAAAGTATTTATTATAACGGAAAACGCCGGGGCAGAGTTTGGTTCGCTATCTTACATCTTGGGATCCTGTATGATTTAACATACTTAATTCATGTCGTACTAGAAAGAAAGAAAGAAAGTGAAAAGAATTATTACTGGCACACACAACATAATTAAGGTAATATAATTAACATAATTATGAACTATGATATTCTAGTTTCATAAAAAAAAGTATGGCATCTAAACGTAAAAAAACATCAAGTTCTCAGAGCGAATCGAGAGGCGGGTACAAGTTCAAATAAGTTTATTCTACGTAAGGGATTTTTGCTCAATTATAAATAGTCATTGTTGCTATAAAACTGGCGATACGCAAGCAAATTATACGAGCGAACAATACTGTGTAATTACCGTGACAAATAACGCAAAAGTAATAGTTTCTTTGAAGCCCCGCGACTCCCGGCCCGGCGCCCTAGCGCTCCCGGGTAATAAAGAAATTGGTCAAGCGTGAATCGGAATTATATTTATCGAATACCGTAGCTTTTTATGAGTTAATGATAAAATAATCCGATGTATGAGTATGTATGTCTGATCTGTTGCTAAAAGGTCGTACCTAAGTGTGACTGGGTTTTATGCTGAGGATTTGTGATATTGCTACTGATCTTATGACCGCTACTGACCAGGACATGACATGACATGGACACACAAATAAGACATCGTAAACAACCACGACCTGAGAAGAAACATTTATTTTTGACATAAATGTCTGCCCCAGCAATCGAACCCGAGACACTGGTTTCGCAGGCAGGATTACTACAAACTGGGTTTTCAAACTTAAACTATAAATGACAGCACATGTGGCTTTTTACCTCGAATGGAGACCTAAGCCCAACAGTGGGACAGTTATGATGTATGCCGCAGTAAATATTACCCACACAAGCTTTAAAATTATCGGCATTTGGTTTGTAGAGCGCTTTATCCGAACCAACGTCTCCGAAAAGTCGGCAACATCACGTGAGTGACAGAGACGGCTATCGACTATCTTTCTCTAATATCTACTTGATTGTTATATTTATTGCCTGGGACATTAAATGTGTCCAATAAATCTGTGAAAATTCGATCTCGTGTAAAGTTCAAAACGATTATCGTTCAAAACGAGGTATTTCAGTTGATATAGGTTTCCAACCATGGAGTGATGTACATGCTTTTTAGGGTTCCAAAGTAAAATCGGAACCCGAAACTATAAATTTCGTTGTGTCCGTTGGTCCGTCCGTCCGTCTGTCCGTCTATCCGAAGCAAAGTGCCAAGACCCTTAGTGATAGAAAGCTGTAGGTAATTTGGTATGGATATACATATGTATTTATTAAAACTCCAAAATCGTAGAATAAAATGCTAGAAAACATTTTTTTTTAGAGTCCGAATTTTTTATTTGCCACGTAGGATAGTGTGGAGTATCGCTGAAAAGGTCTTTCAAAAATATTATAGGTCTACTATGACCAGGTGTGAATTTAGGGGTCCATTTGCGAAATATTCGGCATTAAATTGCTAGTTTTGGTTAGAGTCAAGTGTCCCTCACCCTGCCGGTTAACGGTTGGAGTTGGACAGAAAAAAAATAGGTTATATGATGAATTTATAAGGAAAACTAGCACGGCTATGTTAGCATAAGAAGTTAATGAGTAATAGTCGATAAACTTATTACTACATACATTGCGCATGACCTGACACGCACTTGCCCGGTTTTTAGAAAAGGGTTTTCTTAAGTCTAGTGCAAAGTTCTCAATTACGCTGTAAATTCATAGATTGGAACGAACTATGTACAACTTTGTGCGTTTAAACTTTAAAAGTTGGCGACATACTAGTAGACACAGTGATATAACTTATTATGTATATGGTTCCTATTTCCATCAGCTGTACAGACCCCTAATAATGAACAATTTGTTATAATAGAAAAACAAACTCAAAAATGTCAACAAAGGGTCTCGGAGCGTGATTGAGCAGTGATTTCTATATTGTTGCGGTGGACCGTATCGCGTCGGATCAAATACTATTTTTATTTAAAACAATGAAAGTTATTTGCAAACAAACGCGTCGGCTGCAGACGTAAAGCGTAAATTGCTATTAAATATTTTGTTGAAAGTAATTTGCTTCTCGAACAAAGTAGATCGGAGCCATACGGTCCTTTTATCCACATGAAACTGACATGGCGGTCTATTATGAATTCTTAATTCCAGCCAAGTTCTAGTGTAAACGTCAAATTCGTGTTACGAAAGCGGTCACGTGAAACTTTTTTAGCCAATCATACGTCGTTTAAAGCCCGAGAAATGAATTGCCTGGAATATGAATGGTTTTATAAAAGTTCATAATAGGCCCGATGGCTACTGAAAGCTAGTGATTTTGTGAAGCAAGAGGTCTCAGGTTCTATTCCCGGCTGGATATTTATGATAGATAAATGTGTGTTTTAAGGCCGTTTGTGATATTTTTGTGTGTCCAAGCCGCCCTGCGATTCAAAGAATCCTATTGCAGGGATATGAGTCTGTAATTGACTATTGTACCAAGGAAATTGTACATAATTAGGGGTCTTATTAAGTTGCTTATATCCCGATGGCGGTTGAGCAATTTTGATTGAGTAACTGCAAAAATATATCTTATACATTTTTGTGTTTAGCAAGACACGTTTAGCTATCGATCAACGAGGAAAACTCTTAATTAATACATAATTTAAGAATCCCACGTCATAGCGCTTCGGTAATAGGGAAATACATACTTAGAAGGAAGCTCATTCCGCTTTTTTTCATTCTTCGAGGAGTTTCAGTTGAATTATTCTAGTGTAGCAACTATTAACGCTCTGAGAAGAATAATTATAGTTGATGGTAACCGTGCCTATTAAATAGCGTAAGGACGCTTGGCAATCGCAATACTATCCTTTTAGTTCGTCTATAAATAAAGTTATTAAAATAACGTAATAACAGTGCTAATAATTAAAATAATAACATAATAGTTGTTATTTCAAAATAATATTATACTAGGACCTAGCCAATTGGGTATCCTGCACGGATTACCCCCTCTTGGGCCATTAAATTACTCGTGACAAGAAAACTTAATTATAAAAGGAATAGATGCAATAGTTTTACGGACGACTAATGGAGTCTTAATAAATATATTTTAATACGTGTTAGCTTTTCTCATTATTTTTAATAAATTATATCGTATAAATATTTAAAGGATGGACCTCAATAGTCAGCTTCAATTTAATATTTATTTACACAAATTGTGTTTTTGAATTACAATTTTAGATGAGAATTTTTTTTCAACAACGGAAAAGTTTTTTTTTTGTGGTTCCGGGTTCGGATCCCGGCTGAGGTAGATATTTATGTCACAAATAAATTGTGCTCGGTTTTATGGTGTTATAATGTCTTATTTTTGTCCCGTCCATGCTACCCGCGACACAGGCAATCCTATCGTAGGTATATGAATGAGCAAGGACTTAAAAAAAAGAACAGACGGAATGTCAACGTTAAATTCAGAGAGGCACCCATAGAGGCATCACACGCACACATTGACACCATGCTGTTATAATTGGCCGCCATTACCGCGTCGGACCGCATTAAAAATTACGTACACATGGTAAGCGGGCGGCATCACTCTCGATAAGACAAGGTAACGTCTGGGTTATTTTCATGTCCGTGGTGCAAGGCTACATTTATTTATCCATAAGGTTCAACGCTAGACTAAAACAAAGCGTTAAAAAACTGCACCTTTTGGCTACACCATATTTTCAACGCGTGACTGCAGCCTTCCAGGGTTACCATATTTGGCAGCACCCGCGCTCGGTGACAATTAAACCGGCCGAGGGTCACGAGCTACTATTAGCATGTGTGTTCAGGCTGGTTTATTGGCTAGTAATTTTATATCTTCCCAACACGTACCTAAGGCGCTCTACATTACACTTGAGTTTGCAGAAATTAATAGGCGTTAGAGCGCCTTATGCGATCGTCCTGGTCAAATCCGGTTTGATTTTCTATGTGATTTTATTTTGGTTTATGTCTTATATATTATATCTTTACTTACAAACAACAAAAGCAGACAGATCTGATGGTGAGTGGTCACTGCTTCCCATGTACAATCGGACATTAACAACCTCGAAGGTATCACGGTGGGTTGCTGGCATAAAAGAATTTAGGAGAAATAAAAAATAAACTAATTTGATATTAGCATTAGCAATCGTCTAGGTACTTTAAAAATTAACGTGCCTCTACTAAATATTATTGTTATTACGTGCCTTCATTGATTTTATACGTGGACGATATAAATATGCAATCTGGATTCTGGATTTCCTTTTGTATCATTATCGTAAAATTAGAAAGGTGGTATCAGAAATCAAGTCCATGCACAACAAAGAAAATATTTTAAAACTAAATAAACATTTAAAACCTGCTCGTAAACATCGGCCTTTATACAGTACGGGGCTGTTTTATGACTACAATCATTAGGACATAATTAAACCCTAGGTTTTACAGCGACTGTTATTACCGATATTGCTGTTGATATTATTTTTAAACCCATCTAATTGCTACTTTTTCTAGCGAGCGTCTTATAAAAGTCAGCGCTGAATTGCGAGGGTTTATGGTAATGCGGTCGCACACATCGACGTCTTTAATGGTTCATCTACTTTTATTGAGTCAAATTCGCTGCGTTTTCATGTAATTTCTGAAACTATAAAGCCATTAAAAGCTACAGAGGTTGGATTGGTCACCTTGAAATATTTTAAAGCGGCAGTCCAAGCAGGGTAATCGAGGGCAACGAGTTCCCAAATTAACAGCGTTTTGGGAGGAGCGTTGAGGGCTACCTCATTGTAATGTTATATTCACAACCTGTTCTATAGTTTGTTACTACTTTTATTATTTTATTTGAAGTTGAGCTCTATGATGATGATGTTAGGTTAACTGCTGCGGGTCTATTATGGACTTTTATAAAGCCATTCATGTTCCAGGCAATTCATTTATCGGGCTTTGAACGACGTATGATTGGCTAGTGTTACGTGACCGCTTTGGTATTACTAATTTGACGTTTACACTGGAACATGGCTGGAATTAAGTTCGTAATAGACTGCCAGATTTGTGTATTTAAGCACGTTGAAGTTACTCGTATCTCGTACGAAAGTTAATGCTCGATTTAAAAACGCGAGAGGCGCTAGGATTTAGGACTCTAGGATCAATTTATGTGACAGGAACAGAATACCCGTGTGTAACAAAATGTAAGCGCAATAATAGCTGGTCTAGTAACTCTAGTGTAAAGAAACGAGTCTTGCGTGCCCTTTGGGTACTTCCTTGACTTCATAAGGACTTGTTGAAGGGATAATAAAGGAATTAAAATTAAAGTAAATAAAAAAAATAACTGAAACTAGATATAACGAAGGTACCTACGTTTCTTCCGATGAGATTAATCTATTTCAGTTGATGCGTGAAGGATTCAAGATCGATTCCCGGTCAGGACAAAGACATATTATTTTCAGTTCGTGTATATTGTCTTGTAAGTCGGTATTACTCGCAACACAGTCCTAGTGTCAGATTCAGATGTGAGGGTATGGGAGCGTTAATAACACAACTAATCGTATTATATGTTTATACATATAGCAGGTGTATAATCGTGTATAATATCAAGGAATTATAAGCATTCTGATTTATAATAACCTCAATACTATAAAAAATAATATTCATTGTAAGTAGGCATGACACAACCGTCTGCTTCGAGCTCCGAGTAAGGACCAACTGGACTGTTTTTTTTTTTTTTTTTTTTTGTTTCCCCTCACGGGAGGGAGGCAGTGAATGCATTTGCGCATACGCAGCACAGCCGGTCTGTGCTGGTTATGTGTGGCTCAATCCCGAGTGGATAATACACACTAAACACTGCCTGAAATGGCTTTGGTCATACGACCTTTAAGCCTTCATCGGAAGCGACTCCGCTTGAAGAGACGGAGCGCTAGCGGCGCTCCCTAGGGAGCGTCCGCTGGGTGACTACACTGAGTGTTGTCGAAGGAAGGTTACTTGTGCCATCATTTGGATGAGCACTATCTGTGATCGAATCGTCTTTTTCCTTGGCGGCTAGGAGGCACTCCAAGTCAGACGAGAGCTTATTGAGCGGGTCCGTGAGGACATTGCGCGGTCTTCTAATTTGATGGCCGATGAGAGAGGGGGCGGTGTAGTCCGCTGATTCCCTAATCATGGGGTTGGAGTGTGTTTCTGAGGATTTGAAGAATCTCTCAGAGAAGTTTTTCATGACTTGTTGTATTGTGTCGAGCTCTAAGTCTCGGTGGAGATCGGCGTTCCGAACGCACCAGTGTGCGCCGGTCGCTTTCCGACAGAATAGATTCTGGACTACCTGTAGTTTATGGACTATATTGGGAGCCGCATGTGCGAAGACAGGGGCGGCATAGAGTAGTACCGGTCGAATGCAAACCTAGAAGAGCGTTCGCTTGTTCCTGAGGGACATTTTACTTTTCCTTCCCAACATAACGTTGAGTCGGCTCATATAATAACGGGCTGTACTAGTCACCTTGTTGATATGGGGCCTAAAGGTGAGTCTAGAGTCTAGTGTTATACCTAGATATTTTGTTTGTGTCCTCCAGGGGACGGGTGTTCCCGCGAAGCGGATGGGGGGATCGCTCAAGCGTCGTTGCTTGTGCGAGAAGCGGATTGCGGCACTTTTGTCTGCATTGACTTCGATGCGCCATTTCTTGAACCAGTCTCCTAACTCGTTAACCGAGTTTGGACTCTGGTAAGAACTGACGACATCACCCGTCCTTTAAAGTAAAGGGCGGTGTCATCGGCAAAGAGGGAGAGTTGGACCCCTTTCTTGGGTATCGGTATATCGTTAGTGTACGATATGAATAGTAAAGGGGCTAGCACTGAGCCCTGAGGGACCCCGGCCGTTATTAGGCGAGGGGAAGAGAGGACACCTTCGTGTCTGAAACGGAAGGTGCGTTGATCTAGGTAGGAAGCCACGAGTCGTACTATACGGTCTGGAAGGCCAAGATAATGAAGTTTATAGATAAGTCCGGCATGCCAGACCTTATCAAAAGCTTTAGCAACGTCGAAGAAGACAGCGACTGTCTTGTCGCGTCGCGGGTAGAATCCACTAAGTATGTATTCTACTATACGGTGTACTTGTTGAGGACAAGAGTGTTTAGCACGAAACCCGAATTGGTGCGGAATGATCAAGGGAGGACCGTCCGATGGAAAGAGATGCTTTCTCATGCGGGACTGTATTATTCTTTCAAATACTTTACCCATTGCCTTGAGGAGGCTGATGGGTCGATGGTTAGACGGGACATTAAGGGGTTTCCCGGGTTTGGGAATCCCTATTACTATAGCCTCTTTCCACGCAGTGGGAAAGTGGCAGTGTTCAAAGCAGGCGTTGAATAGAATGACTAAAAGGGTAATAACCTGCTCTGGGAGGTGTTTGAGCGCCAGGTTGGAAATACCGTCGGCTCCAGGAGCTTTACGGGGTTTGAGTCCACGTATGATGGACTTGACCTCGTCAGTAGTTGTTTGAATGGGATCAGCGGTGATAGGGAGTGAATTCCTCTGACGGACTTCATCCTCCACCGTTTGAACATGAGACGGGGAATGGGGCTGAGTGCTGGGAGCACATTGCGTAGCAATACTGTCAGCGAAACATTCTGCTTTTTCATCGTCCTCGAAGGCTATACTGCCGTCGGGACGGTTAAGTGGGGGGGTGTCTAACTTGGCGTCTATTCGAAGGTTTTTAGCCATCTTATAGAACGCCTGGTGAGAAGGGGTTATATCGCTCATGAGGGAGTCCCAATTGGAGTTCCTCAGTTCTGTAAGTAGGGAACGAACTTGACGCTGTAGGGCGTTAGCTCTCCTGCGGTAAGTGGGAGTGGGGTATAATGCAGCACGTCTGAGCGCTGCATTTTTCTTTCGAATGAGAAGCCTGGCTTCGAGCTGTAGTTTCCGGTTTGGGACCTTGACCACACGCTCGTTGTCACGAAGGGCTGACTGGACTGTTTTAGTGAGATTGCTGACAGTATTGTCTATTGTAGCCGAGCTATCGAAGTAGTCGGCTGAGATAGCATAGGGTGAATTGGGGGACTCGAACTCCGCTTTAAGCGTGTTCTTGTAACCATCCCAGTTAGTGAAAGTTCGGGTGATGGGCGGGGAAGAGTCGATAGGCCCTAGCTCAAGAGAGACCGGGCGGTGATCAGAACCTAGGTCGTCGAGAGTGTTTAATGCTCTCAGGTTGAGTGAGATTTCCTTGGTTAGGGCTATATCTAGAATGTCAGGTGAATGGTTCACCTGCTTCGGATAGTGAGTGGGAGAGGAAGGGGATAGAATATTTATTCCCAGTTTGGTAGTAAGCTTGAAGAGCTTCTTACCGTTTTGGTTAGTTCTGGCCTGTACTGAACAACTCATGAATAAACTGGACTAAGATCGAATAATCGTATAATCGAATAGATGATAGAATGAACTAGATCAAGCAAGGCGCCATCTAGCGACACCAGCGCACAACTCCATTAGAACAACAGGTATGTGGAGTATGCCAGTTCGACCATATAAAATATTTATAATTATCAAATTAATTAATGTCATCCGATTTAAATTTAATGCCATTAAAGCCGCGTAAGTCCGCGGTACTAAAAACGTCAGTCCCACGGTACCATTAAATGGTCGCAAAAACGTCAATACTTTCTGCGATACAATGAAAAACCGATTCGCGTCGTCCTTATCGTTCCATCATCGTAAACTTACAGTCAATGAACATTAATAAACTTTAGTGCAGGCTATAATTCAATCAGTTTTTGTTTAGCCCATAAAAACTGCTAATTTTGTTTGCCTATGGTCGTTATTTTTCAAATTTGCATCAATGTTGCAGCATTTATATTGGGCCAAGATCGCGTTCGAGGCCTTCGGGCTTGAAGGAAGGCCTTTGACAAGCCTTTTAGTTACTATTGTACAAGTTGCACGTCCTATCTATTAATTTGCTGTAATAACGTTGGCAAGATAACGTAGCCTTAGTCCACGGATATAATCGTTTAAGTTGATTCAGGGCATTAGAACATATAAATTGTTACTCGTAAATTAAACATAATATCAATGTGAAATGAATTTGTTATAAATTTAACTATATTAACATTTACAGGAAAATTGTATATGAAGTATGTTTAATTTATTTTTATGTATGACGGTTATAAGGAACAAATAACTGTAGTGCAGTTACCTACATTTATAAATGTACGGTCCATGTTGCTTGAAAGTTTTACTTTATACAATAATAATAAACTACTAATTTTAATATATAATTAAAACATAGTACTTATTCCATTTCGATTTTCTTACAAAAATATACCTAAACTTTACTCAAAAGCCTGTTTTTGTTTATTTCCGGGCTGAATACCACTAATTCACCAATCACAAGTAACCTGCAACATTAACCAAACACACTCAACATACAAAAAACACAATCAGTGCAATCTAGACCAAATTGCCGCTGACGTCACCACCTAGAGATTCAGATGTTCTCCAAAACAAGAACACATTTGAATCTGAATCTTATTAAACGAGTGTTGAGTTGGAATTCAATTGACGGGTGTCGGCAGTCCGTCATTGGTGTGGAAGAGATGGATAGTTTTTTGTCGGATCTTTTTATAACGGCTAGTGGTTAATGGTTGGCGGAGTAATTTGGGGATCGGGGCGGAGGTAGGGGGGTAATTACGGGTCAGTCCGTGTCATTGTCGGTGGTAAAGCTGGTTGTAAAGGTGTGACCATGTTGAAGGATGAAGATGTGTTCGTTGAAGATAATTTTTTGTTTATTTACTGAGCATTTTATTTTTTGGAAAGTAAACCAAACAATTTATCCCTATTATTGTTGCTGGGCGGGGAGTCCATGGGGATACAAGCCCCCTGTAGTGATAACCCAGTTAAGTAGATAAATGTAACATGAAAAGTCTCTTTTGTTTCTGTCTTCTTCTTCATTCATGAAATTTTCAGTCATACCTTCTTCATCTTGTGATCCACAATCCTTTGTAGTAAGTGCTTTATTATTTTTATAAATATACAAAACTAAAGCTGACTTTTGACAATTCAAATTTGAAGAAATATTATGCATTAAAACCAAAATTTCGTCCTGAACGCAGCCTTACCCGAAAATGAGCTAAAAAACATTCCGAATCGCCATGAAAACGCAAGGTGGTGATTTGGTGGCCAGCGCCTCCTACGCCGGATTGTCTTTGCCTGTTCAAATTATAGGTTCGCTGTAAATTTGGAACGATGCCCTTCCTCTGCCCATTGTTCTGATTGTGAGAAGCGCAGGGATTCTGGAAGTCCGATGTAATTGAGTTAGACTGTAGATATCAATGCGCTACCATGCATTGCTATAGCAGTAGATGTCTACTCCCTAAACGTACGAAATAAAATACTTTATTTGAGAAAACACATTATACATTAGGCAAAAGAAAAAGTATTTAAATTATATCTTTTTTAGAATGGACAGTTCCTGTTGGCCATAGCCAATAAACTATTATACTAACTTCATAGCCATTACAGCGCAGACAGGCGTGATATTGAAAGGCTAAACCGAGTGTAATAATTAGGTACAACAATAATTAAAATATTACAAATAATTATAAACAGAAATCAGAATGAAGAAAATCAAGTAAGAGAATTCAGTTTTTGAAAATATTTAAATTTCTTTATAATATCTGTGAATCACACAAAAGACGTTATGACTCATAGGATTTTAATAAAAAGATGTATCAGTCGTTTCCTCCCAATCCGTCAGGTCTGGCCCTCCGCGTCTCCATGTGACCTCATCTATCACGGTTATCGCCGGTGTCGGCTATTTATCATCTCTACAAATTCTTTGAACAAATAAAACTTGCGTTAGAATGCCAGTTGATCCAAATGATACAAGTCTACTGTTATAGTAGTGTTACTATGCACAGTTTAAAAAAAGTTGCTTTAGGTTCATGTGTTTTGGTGGAAAAAGTTACCTTTTAAATGTTTTCGTATTTTTTTGTAAAGCTTAGCTACAATAATACGTTTATAACTCTGTACGATATTTATCATAAGACGTTTATTCAACTTCTGCCTTCATGGGCACTTCTTCTTGTTCACATTCAAACTTCTTAATAGGTTTGCCTGCTTCTGCTCTTTTAATTTTTTTGAAGCTTTATGAGGCTATTTTTATATTTAGAAATCTTGTATTTGTTAAAGTTTGTTAAAGTTGACTTTAACTTTACATTACCTTTACTTTTTGAAGTTTCAAAGCGGAACTTTCGAATAAAACCATCAATTGATTCGTATCTGCTCATCCCAACAACACGGGCTAGGTATGTTAATAGAAGCCGAACGCTGAGCCATATAATTTAGTTTCATATCATTACGACCGAAACACTGAACCGGCGCGTAATGACGAGAAAAAACGGGTAATGACGAATGGCACAGATCACTTTGCTGATAGAACTAACGGGTGATACAATTTTACGTAAGATACGGTGAGTTAATAATATGAGACCGACTCACTGATGTTTTCATCGTGGGATCATTCTAATGATAAATTATTGTGATTGTTTTACGTATTTATTGTCATGGATAAAATATGTTCGAATGTGAAAGTTACAGTACAATGTACCAGACATTACTCTTCAATGTACATTCAGTAGCTATTGTCGGTATATCTAATAAAGTATATGTACAGAAATCGTCCTTTAAAATGTAATTCAGAGATCAAAACAACAAATTCAATGAGATAATCTTTGTCTAATACGTTGCGCCCACGGTATCGACGTTGGTCGGGGAATTTGAACAAAAAACGTAGAAAAAGGGAACCGTAATGCGACGGTAATAATCCTCTAATTTGTATGTAATAATAACCTATAGCGCGAGGGTTGCCATGGTTTTGTTGTACAAAAAGATAAATGTATACTCTTTCCTTTTGTAGTTTTTGTCCACAGTAGGTATGTTTCTCCATTTTTTGTGATAAATTACGTATTTTGTTACTAAAATTAGAGCTCGAATTTACGTTTTACGGTAGTCGAGAATTGTACGATGACAATATCAAGACAATGGGATGCCAGTAATCAACTATGTATTACGTTCCATATCGACATATATTCCCGGTTTCGGTTTTTAGCCGAGGCTGAGATTTATTTGTTTAAGAACTATGTATGTATGAAGTATGTATGTCTATGTAATCCGTGACACAGCAAATCAAAAATATAGTTTTAAAACGCGGAAAACAAATCCTGAGGTAACTAGTCTAATGAAATAAACCTGAAATGAATTGAAATTAACTCGCAATGAAAACGGCATCGCAGATGACTTTATTACCTACGGTTTTTAACGTCGTTTGTAAAACATGTTGGTGCATTGCAATCTTCATAATTTAGATTATTTTCTTTAATTTTCGTATCGCATGTTGAGATGTCGTGTGTATCGTCATTTGGAGACCTGTCCTGTAATGACAGTGATTCAATGTCACCCTCATCAAGTTCGTCTAGTTGCGCCTTATATGTCTTGGTCGCTCTTTATATGCCTCGTCGTTGATGACGCATTGCTACCACAGATGTTTAATCATTTCATAGGACTGCAGTTGTATCGCGTCACAAATGTTTTTAAGGTTTTTCTTTACGATCAAACTAAGTGATTAGGATATAGTCTGTCGTAAATTCCCAATATCATGGGGTTCCAATTAATCATCTTATCTCGTTATAAACCTTGTTGATACAGCTTTTACTTACCTAATTAGCCTACGTTCTGATAGAGTCAACTATAAAAAAATTTACGTGTGTTGTTTGGCTAACAATATTTTGATGCCATCGTGACTAATATTTAAGATGGAGAAATAGAAGGACGGTACCTCAAAAAGCGTAACTAGCATAAATAAAACTTCCCACACATGATCAACCATCGCGGTTAATTAAAAATTGTCTAGTTGTTCACATCAAACAAAAAATTAGAGATTTCGTTCCGGCGTTTAAGA
Source organism: Thymelicus lineola (assembly GCA_963932265.1). Classification (NCBI taxonomy): domain Eukaryota; kingdom Metazoa; phylum Arthropoda; class Insecta; order Lepidoptera; family Hesperiidae; genus Thymelicus; species Thymelicus lineola. The sequence goes on from OZ010690.1 coordinate 15,875,578, forward strand.
ATGAAAATGCTTCATTGTAGTTTTTGTATTCTTATTTGTTCCTTACGTCCATGGGAATCGGATATAACATAACTCGTTCGCAATCAAACCTAACGGTGTCCGTTCATTCGTCGATTGATTTTTTTTCAATCTGATTGATTTCGTCTTTTTGTTCTTCGACATTTCGACGCCCGTACGTGACCGGCGCGGCGTGTTGTTGCTACGAATACGGCGTCTATTAACATTTTTTAGAGGTTTTTTTGATTGCGGAGAAAAAATAGGTACACTAGATAGCACGGATCCCTTTATAACGTCGATTTGTCAATCAGTCTGTCACAATGACGTAGCGTCTGGAATTTAAAGGGAAATGTAAACTTTATTTTGTTATCTACAGTTAACAGACCTCGGTGGATATTGGAGGCCTTGTCTCATGTACCTCTCACTGGAGTAACGAAGATTCTTCTAGAAGATCACTAGCAAATATCACAAGTGTTGCTGACCAAAATTAAAGTGACAAGCCCACTTGTTTACTTAAGCCACCTTTTAAACAAATCTACTTTTATTTTTTCAGGTACATTGAAATGTTATATAATTTTATTCTTATTAGGTTCGGTACAGCCTCTTTCCGAACGTCAAATTACGCCATCAATTGTTTTCAAGGTAAACATTCTTTAAGGACTTCAGTAGGTAGGTATTACAAGTTACTATAATGTTCGTCTGTGTTAACGTCGCGTCGCTTCGCTAGATATTCCGATACCCCATTAGCAATTCGTTACCCATTGCCCCAGTGCCGTGGGCCAGCGAGCCCAATCCGTCATTACTATTATTTAATTGCTACAAATTGCCTTTATGTCTGAGCCGCTACGAAGTTCTGTGTATTATACAGAGTTGTGTTGTAACAGAGAAGTTTGAATTTTTGGTTTTGATGTGATAAATATTTTTTTTTAATATCCAAAAGTAAGAACATTTTTGCATTTTCAAAAAAAAATTCTTAAAATGTTTTAATTTTGGACTATTCAGCTAAAACTTAATACTCCTTCAAACATAAAAAATCAATCCTTAACACGATTTTAAATTCTTATTTTAATATTATGTATTTCAATTTGTGTTTTGCCAGTCGATAATATAATCAATTTCTTAACTTATTTAACCTTGGACTAACTTGACGTATTTGATGTAACGTCTTCAAAAGCTATGATTTAAATTTGATTATGCTCCATAAAAACTCACCTATCTTCAAACGGCGCGGCGGCGGTCTCGCTAAAATCATTGTTAGTCCATGTCAGAGTACAGAGAGATGTATTTTTAAAATGAATAATAATATGGAATTTAAATTTTAAAACATTTTGTGAAAGAGGTTTGTTTTGCAGTTTCGTCTAACTCACAACGAAATCATTAAAAACAGTAAGGCAACAGTATAAACATAAAGTATCATCTACATATTATCTTATATTATTTGGAATATCACATTTGACACCATGTTGACCGGCATATACCAAGGAACTACATATTTAAATAACCAATAGTGTGGTTATTTAAATAGTTCCTTGATACAAAATTTGTGTGGTGATTCTTTGCCACTTCACTAAGGAGCGATTTAATTTAAGTAACCGTTAGTCACTGAGTCTTAAATACGAGCAAGTGATAAAAATCTTTTATAACCAAAGCCACCTGTTTTGAAATAATTTTAAACAAGATTACGTAGTTAGTAGCATAACATACTAAAGTATAATTTACTAGAGATCTGGCTTTAATGACTGATTTTATTGGCGAACGTAAAACATTGTAGCCTAACTGTTTATTGAATGAGGTAACCGTGTTTGTATTATGGTTATTGCTGATTTATACCACATTAACATAGCCGCTTGAGAAGTATGATATATTTTGCGTTTGGCCTATTACTATTTACATACAGTTTGATGTACCATCCATTTTGTAATACACAAAATATAGTTTAATTGCAATTAAATATACTACAAAATATTTTGGTATGCTGTATTTTGTTCATATGGATAAATCATAAAAAATTATCTGTTGAGGGAAGTCTCGAGTTCTATCTCTAGCCACGACAATTGTTTATGTACACGCAACACAAATCTCTTTTCTTTTTATCTCTCTTACTCTCTATCTGTGTGTCTGTATGCCCGTATGTGCGTAACTTTATATATTTAATTTAGATTTTAGCCGCTTAGTAATAACAAGACAAGATTGTATTTTAGGTGAAACCGCTTCATTACCATAAAATGACCATTTATGCCGTCGTTCACATTAAAATGTAGCTGAACGTGATTGATATGTCAATACGACACACATGTCTCTCATTCGAACTGTCTCATTTGCCAATAAACCACTTGTTAGCTAAGTTATAATGTTGCTTATTAATTTTTCGGGACACAGCTGCTAAGCAGACCGACAGACCATCTGATGTTCGGTGGTCGTCACTAGTTTCCCCTATATATAAGTTACTCTATGCTAGTAACTGCCTTTGGACATAATATTAAGTGTAGTACTGAATATGTCATCGACGCATTTTTGGTCACAGATGTTGTTCTGTTTTCCCGTTCTTCCCTTTTACACTCAACGTCAGTAGAGTCAACTTTGTCGTAGTGTTAGTTTAGTGCCCTGAATGTAAGTCTCAGTTGGTTGGTTCCGGCTTCGGATCCTGGCTGCGATTCTACATTTGATGTGCATTTTATAAAGTAGCTATCATTTCACTTTAGTGATCGAGTATCTGATATACCTAATAAAAAATATTTTATGGTTTAATTAAGTAAGTTACCACCCTTGAGAATGAGTCAGCCGCCAAACGACTAGTCGTGTTCCGGCTGGGGGCGTGAGAGCCAGTTCTTTCTTTCTTTTTGTTCTCTCTTTCTTGGCTGGCAACGCATCAGGGATGCCTTTGGTGTTGCTGATGTCCATGGGCGACGATAGCCACTTACCATCAGGTGGATCGTCAGCTCGTTTGCTAGCTATTTCCATAAAAAAAGTTTCAGTTTCTAAGGGCGAAAGTTCGGTTTCTAAATTGAAAATCTTTATAGCTGGAGAGTATTCTGGAATGATCTAAAAGGTGTGTAAAGATTACCGGTTCGCAAATAGAGCTTATACCCATATATGTATGTAGGTATTATTACATATTCAGAGCCGTTAGTCCATTCTAACGGTAACCACAATTAATCTCTGCACAATCGGCCACTTAGGGGCGCATGACGTCACTTATTGGTCTGTCAGTCCTGTCGTTGTTGACGGTTCCAGATTAATGAACGCGGTAAGTGGCTAGTTTATATTAGAGCGGCCACACGGGCCCACACCAAGCTAGTCTTGACAGGAGATTGAGGGAGTTTCAGGTTTGTACACACTTGCTGAATAAATAAATATAACGTTGACACCAAGATAGATATACTTAGAAGCAAAGACTTCTATGAATTTTACTAGACCGGCTGTTTGGTATTAAAAATTGTACACTATTTGCGTAATTTATGGTCTGTTCTCCATAACTTATGTACTATCTCACTTATTCTTTCTAGGAATAACATAAGAGCGAGCAGTATAACCAAATGCCTGACAGACATCGAACTCCCTGCGCTATGCTGCACTTTTAATTCAGAAGTCTGTCTAGTAGTATACAGTATACATAGAAGTCAGATTAGAAGGAAAATTCCATACATACATGCATACGAAAAATAAAGAGCGACATGTTGACGCTAAATCAAACGTCAGAAACTATTAATATAACTGGATTATAATACAAATATATAATTATAGAGAATATTATATGTAACAGGGCAGTAATCCTGAGTAAAATTTAAAAATAATATTCATAAATTCTGTTCCAGTGATCTTTTTTTTGTTACACATATTATTTTGTTAGAGAGTTAAGCTCCAATCGCAATCCAAAATTCAATAATAATATTTTATAAGTAAACATAATTAAAAACGATCGTACACTCGCGATGCTACAATGGACCTGTCGAAAATAATTCGCCGGCCCACCAAGCCGACCGATTATTCACGCCAATGACAAATGACGGTGCCCCGATGTAGGTATATTTCGATTATATTTCACGGATTTGCGATAAAGTATTGCTTTGCATATCATTCGCGGTATTTCGTAATTTCTTTCCGCGTTTATATTTTATCCGGCCGGCCGTGTAATGTGTATCTTAATGTTGAATTACGATTGGTTATTGACAGTTGCTGCGTTACTTTTTGTGATTTGCTGCGTTAATGCTATATCGCGGGTAATGTATTTCAAATTATACGATTGCAAGATGAAATCGTTGTGTGAATGTGTGTGTAAGGTTATATGCATGTGAAGGTTGCATTCATAGGTCGGTCATATCCATAGTGAGCGATCGAGTTATGCTACTTTGAGTGCAGCTTGAAGTATTTTAAGGTTCCGTGCTGAGGAGAGACAGTAAGTCCATACCTCTGTTATCGTTAGGTACCTACATAGCAGTCATTAAGCCATGTCAAGGCTATAACTTCCCATGTTTAATCCTCAACTACTGAATTGATTTTCATGAAACTTAGCACATTAGTAGACCATGATCTGAAGTAGGATTGAGGGTACTTATCTCGAAAAAAGCGGGTAAAGACGCGGGCTGAGCGCTAGTTATCTAATAAATTAACTTGAGAGCTTACCATTGAGTAGGAAGGCTGTAATGATCCAAGTACAAACTTACGTACTGCCAAATACATGAGTATGAGATCAAGTTTCACTATGTAGGGAAAAAGTGAATAATAGATAAAGATAGAGCTCTATTTATCTATCTTTCGGCTATCATCAGTACGAGGGCACCATAAAAAGTAATGGTGGGCCATTGAATATATTTGGGTAGGACTGATTGAAAAGATAATAAAACGGTTGTATGCTATGTTATTTGGAAAGGTAATCATTGAGTTTAGAAAGATTCATGTGTTGTATATAAAGTTGTAACAAGATTGTCTGTTTATTGGCGATATTTAAAAATCTTTGGGTATTATTTCGTTCTATCCAGCCTTTAGTTTATGCTCATTTGTTCGTGGTACATTCTACTAAGTCCTGACCAGTTGACCAACCAATGCGAAGACGGGGCGGGCTGCTAGTTTATTATATAGCGACAATACATTAATAAACCTCCAAAATCCGTTTTCTCCCAAATATGTATTATATAAAAAATAAACCAATTTAAAGTAGTTTACAGCTTATATACATCTCAATAAATCACATACCTGCTTTATAATCACATTAGTGTATTATACATTCATGAATACGGTATGAATATTGTGTTTTATTGTATAAGTTATAGTATCGATGATGTGATTTCGTAAACGGCTGCGTATTCTGATGCCTACATTTCAATATTTATAAGGTGTGAAAATAATTTAAGTAGATTTATTAAAATGTATATCAGCTAACGTATTGAAATAAAGACATCGACAGACGAAGGAATTGCGACTTAAACAATTTAAAAATAAAACGATGTTTTAATTAGTTTTATTGAAATGGGTCTTTTATGTTTTATGTTAAATTAATTTATTATTGAATATAACTACTAATGGTTAAGTTTATATAAATAAGCAGATGCACGAACCTGGTGATAAATGACATATGATTTCAAATTTATATCATTGCGGACATTAAAAAATTTCAGTTCAAACGGGTACTCACCATACCTAGTACAACGTTAGTAACATAATCCATGTATCTAACTGGGTCGAAAAATCGTTATAAAAGCTTTATAAAATACAAAAATCGTCAGTAAGTACTAAATGGTAAGTGGTCATCGCCGTCCATGGACATCAGTTTCTGGGTCCTTGACTCTTTTTCCATCACTATGGTAAAGCAAATTCCTTCGTGGCAGAATTTACCATTTATTTTTGTCATCATACTTCAAAATGCCTGCAAATTATGTTAATAATATCTAATTTAATTTGATAATAATTTAATATGGCAATGTATATTAAATTAATCATAAACTTATTACCTACATATCCAGTATAACCATGTTTAAGCATCAAATTAAGTTACGAAACGTCGGTACTTGTTACAAATTGCTCTTAAATCCTAATAGGCTTGAAATATCAGGCAAAAATGTCACCGGCGCATAACGAATTACCAAGCCATTGCGTGCTGACGTGTGATGGACACCTATCACATTAACTTCAATTAATTAAAAGGGTTTGTTGCCTTGGGTCGTAACTATCATAAGCGACAAAGTTGGGCAACTTTGACAGTTGATGACATTAAAATAAAAATAACGCTTCACACTCATAGCCCCACACTAGGATTCCCTGTTTCGTGGGTGATATGGAGAACGCATAAAAACAAGCACACACATGCCCAGACCAAGAACAAAAACTCAAACTCATCGTTCAAATTTCCACCTCGCTGGGAGTCGAATCCAGGACCCTTTGAACGGGGGTCCGGCATGATAACAATTACGGTAGGTTCGACGAATTTTTCCTTGTGCAAGTTTTTAAGGGCTTCTATGCTTCGGAGGATTTTAATCTTTAGTCTCCTTTAGACGTTAGTTAGAAATAATGAAGCTAGTGCGTTTTAGGTGCTAAAATTGTTGACATGGGCTCTTCAGTAATCTAACCGTTGTGCGTTGGACTCTGCTAATGTCTTGCATTTTTTCCTCCTTAAGGCACAACCTGGTTGCTATGCTAGGAATCTCTTGTCTATATGTTGGGTACAACAAGCCCGCACAGTTGTTAGATAAGATTGAAGTTGTTAAGACATGTGCCATAAAATCTTCTGACACTTGGGTTGGCCACAAACCCCAGCGTCAACTACTGAAGCAGTGTGATAGAGCACTGTCTAGGCTTCGAACAAAATGTTTGAGCAAAAATTAAAAGGCGACGTCACATTATAATGGATATTTCTGAAATGATCGAGTGTTTTACTACTTCGTCGATTGATGATCGGCCTTTGAATGGCGCTCCCAATAAGCGATCCATTGCGGGTGAAGTGAGGCATGTGTCGTCGCGGACGGAAGGAACATATCAATGGACGCGTAAGACGGCGACGGTGTCGTGAATGACGATGGGATGAGAACGCTAATTACGGATCTATGGAGCGCGCGGGGTGTGGCATTCCGCGGGGACATTGAACTCTGTCATAGATCTTGTAATGTTATAGAAGTGATATATGTAACATACCATCCGTCCATCCATCAGCCCTTGGAGGTCCACTGCTGGACATAGATGCCACACGGATGCCCGCTGTCTTCTTCAGGTCGTCGGCCCATCTGGTCGGAGGCGTCCTATATTCATACATATGTATATTTTGTTACAATTATAATTCCTATATTATGTTAAAATATGTTTGTATTAGGATATTATTTAAAGTCAAGATAAATTAATTATAATTTTATTTATTTATTTAATTTCAACTTTAATGGAAATATCCGGTACATAAAAATAACAATAGTCTATTTATCAAGAAATCTAAAACATATTTCAAGTTTTGCGAGATCAAACACAGGAAAACAGCTCTCCTGTCTACGCGCACGTAACACTCTGGCCTTTGGAAATGATGGCCAGTATCATGATGTGAGGCGCAAATGTGTTATCTCCGTACTCTATTTAAAAGACAATCCCACACCGCGCGATGTGAATTCTTCAGCCGCCCGCGCATGCGACTCTAATGACTTTACTATAACTATACTATTACTATATATACTATATGTTGTAGGTATTTTATACACCTCGTACCTAGCAACATGGTGAAGATTAGTACCTACGGAAAAATAAATAAATTTAATATGACTAAGTGGAAAAGCTTATATACTGACCTATAACCTCTTTTTTCTTTCAGTAAAAGTCCCATTAAAATCGGTTCAGCCATTCCAGAGATTCCAGACAGACAAACAAAAATAAAAATTTGTGTTCTACATGATATAAGCATTTGAGAAAACATAGTTATTTAAAATCACAGAAAAAATTATTATTTATTTATATGTAAAGATCATAATATAAATGATTGAAACGCAGTACGATATAGACCTTTGCCTGTAACAGAAAGACCAGTCCTTGTGCACTCCGCACTCTAGATATGAAGTTACAAGTCAAACTATATATGATATTATATATTTTAATAAAATATATTTAAAGAAAATATATGATTTTGACCATTGACTTCTCTCTTAAACAATCGTACATTCACACTCCTACAGGATTTCCAATGTCATGTGTATTTTTCATGTCATTTCAAATGTACTATACACAGATTACCCCCAATAGATACCACATACAAGGCAACAGACGTGCGCCAACACGTACTTGCATTTGCATGTTCACGATATTAATTTCGACCAATACTGACCCGTCAAGTTCAAGTATGAATTAGAAATAGCCAATCACAGCGCATTTTGATGTCCCCCACAAGCCACACCTTCCGCCAAATTTTGTGAGTTCAAATTCTAAGAAAATTACACTTATGCGGTATCTATTGGGGGGTAATCTGTGGTACTATATTACCTGTGACCCTTCGCTTCACAGAGAAAACTGATTAAAATGAGAAATTGATACTATGAGTATGAGTATAACAAGTTAGTAACTACCGTCTGACGATGAAGTTGTCAAACTCCGATCACCAACGTAGATACCATTTGTTTTGACACATCAATTTATAAAGCTTCAAGTTTTTTACCCCGTGAATATTTTCCTTATATTCTTGCCAATGCCAGGCAGATATTTTAATTCGTTTATATTATTATAATACGGCGTATTTTATTGGATATTTGCATTATTATGTCAGAATCTGCTTCACCGATTTGGATGCAATTTTCACTGATATTATAGTGAACTTAATATAAGTATGTTTTTTTATTTAAATGGGTTCACAAAAAAATTTAGGTATACATAAAAAAATCTTACCAATTCGAACCAGTAGTTCCTGAGATTCAACCAAACAAACTCTTTTCAGCTTTATAATATTATTATTATTATAGTATAGATATGAATATGTGAGCATTTTCTTTGATCTTACTTTACTACATGTATCTTTAAGTGTGTGTATGTGTTTAACTACATACCGAATAGCTTCGCTAATTCGCGTAATAAATCATAAGAGATCTGTACACACGTCTCTTCGTCTACCAAAAGCAATATGTTATCTGTTATCGGTAGTCCCGCTATGTGATTGACAGAATGTATGTACTTACAAATTGATTTCTGGTGTGCGATATTTTTATACCATTTTTTATGCTGATAGTTTTGAAAATAATGATAAATTGAATTTGAAATTGTTTGGGCGGTCATCATTTTAGTCGGTAGCATTTTTAGATGAATATATTTTTACCTTACACTTATATTTGGAAAACCCCTAAATAAAGCTAATTAAAATTTACCTTAAATTTTATAAATTGATTTATTTAGAGATTGATACTTTTTTGATACCTCATCGGTTATAAGTCCTCTTAACGATGTAGACTGTAACTTCAGCCGGCAATATTTTTGCTTCTAAGTTATTAATGTCCCAATCTGTTTTAGAGTCAAATATTTCAGAGATCAGTGCCAACCCTAGAAGGTACTAGAAGTTTTATTGCCATCAAAACCTCCGAAGATCCTTTCATGCTTCCTAATAAAGTACAGTATTAGATAAGGTTCTCTAGAAGAAGTTTCTCATGGAGAAAAACATTTACTGTTCAAAGGTTTGGATGTTTGAGATATTATGTCTTTCAGAAACCTCTTATAAAATGCTGCAGTCAAAATGCTGCAGTATTTCATATTGCAAATTTAAAAAGCCCCCACTAAATCCCTGGGAGTCCAAAAGAGACTGGCAATTCTGTAATTTGGCAACAAATCTGCTACGCTGTCCATAATTCTGACGAATAAACAAACTGTCGGTGTAAAACACTTACGGGTTCTGATGAAGATATAGTTCAGAAAAGACTGGTCGTCGTAACATTGATATAACGCTTTCGATACCGTCTCAATGTCGCGTGATAGATCACGACGGCGTCCATTAGCACCGACGTCATGGCAATGGCGGTAATTAAGGGTATTAAGGGTAACACACGGACGCCATTAGGGAGACACTCTAACTTATGGGAGTCTTCGAACATCTTCGAATGTTTGAGGTCACTCTTCTAATCGCGTCGTGATCACATTGCTACTCCACTTCTGATTAATCAAAAGTTTTTAAGGCCTTCGTGTGAACCAAGTTTTAAGCGATTTATAGGGTTAAAGCAAAATTAAAGGTTCAAAGTGTATATAACAATGTTCTCCGTTAAACATTGCCATTTCCATTTATTATACAATTTTTTGTTGGCAAGAAGGAATCGTTGAAGCTTCTAACACTTCTACTTATCCGCCTTTCAAGCTTCTATTGAAATCCGGTCGTAGAAAAAACCAATCCATTTTGAACAAACTCCTGAATGTAATTTAGTTTTTGCGATCATTCGCCATAGTGGTCTAAGCCTCGCAAAAACAATTGTAATGTTCTCTTAAGTGTACTTATTTTCGTTTTCAACTATTTGTATAGGAACAATAAGGTTTTTATGCGCAATGGGCGGTTCTCCACTGGACAAGCGACAACGATACATGGCAAGTTATTAATTAATTGGCTGTAAAAACTAAAGCGCTCTGGTTTTTGGTTGTGGGAACGACTGTAAGCTAGTTGGGAGTTTGGTGACCGCTAGAAAGAAACTATTTTGTGCGTCTACGCTTTATATGCATGATAATAATTAATTTACCTAGTATAAACAGATTAACAAGCACAACCTGATACTCTAGTAATGGCTCATTCTCACATAATTTTCGATAAAAGAAGTTAGTCCGTAGTAGTTACCAGTTAACTTCAAAAGATTTTAAGATTCATGAGCTTAATCTTTCGTTTGATGGGCCAATTCAAAGTAATGTTTCTTTTCTCGCGTTCCCTCTCACCTCAGTTAAATATTACGCCATATTATAATATATTTAATTAGGTATGTATTTAAAACTGAACAGATATTATTCTAATGTTTGGTGCTAGCCAATGTCTCCTCTCGCTTACGATACAACTCATGACTTACGAACCAACACTAGGTATATTATTATAAGAGTAGAATGTAATATGCTGTACAGCTGTATTGTTTCTGATTTTTATAATTTTAGTATCACCTGTCGACATCTGCATAGACATGGTCTTGTATTTAGATCTTTCTGCAATACGAAATACGATTCAATACAAAGTACTATACAAAAAGCCTGACAACGGCGCAATCTGCTATTCATGTTAAGGCCAAGCTTCAATATTTTTAAACCCTAATTGCCTATTGTCCATCTCCGAGAATCGATCGCATTACCATTTGCTCTCGTCTTCGCCCACTGAAATGCTAATGAAGAAAAAATGGTTATTTTCAATATGACAGGAATTAAGAGGTCAAAGTACTCTATCTGAATAACAGATGGCGTTACTTTTCAACCGATTTGTCTAATGTTGTTGCATCAAACAGATGCGATTAAAATATTCTGATTACTATTCGCTTAATCGTTGCCAGTTGTTGGTCCAACAAGTGATTAATCGTCCAAAAATAATTCCATTACAAATGGACGGACGGGAAAATGAACGCGATAAAAACCTCATTAAATTAATATCACACGTTTTTTATACCCTGTAATCGTTTCAAATTAGAATTATTTTAATACAAGTTTTGATGTCAATAATAGATCAACGGATATTGCAGCTTATCACCGTAGTATAAAGTAGACAAAACTTGTTTTGATTGGGAAAGTATTATTTTGAACTTACTATCAACTTCAACACTATCCACTGTGCTTGTTACGTGTATAAAACCTTCTGTAATTATTGATATTAAAGAATGTTCAATGTTAAATGATAGCTGTATATGTGAGGTATGATTTAACTTGGCTAATAACATAAGATAGGTATGAATGGAAAAGGTTAGAGGAGGCCTTTGCTGACTAGCAAACAGATCTACAGAAGATAAGCAAGAATCAGCTACTAGATTAAGTCGAAATTTATTACTTTATGTTGATCTGAATAAAAGGCTATTATTATTATTAATAACATAATGTGACATTCATAATAACAGAAGCTGTTAGAATCTAACCCTGCATACCTAATTACTTTTCTGACTACAAATGTCGTTACTTAGGATATGACTTAGGTTTCTAAAAATATATATATCTGTACATTAGTAGTGTCAATTGTATATCACCGATAAAGGGGGTGAGGACGGTAAGTAGCCAATTGGTGAATATGTGCTTTTGGGGCAATGAACTAATATACTGGGGGCTCATTAACAAATCTAATACCCTTGTTTAAAATTACGTCTCATATATGCCTCGGAGGCCTTCAAATGCTTATAAATATAGGCTCCTAACTCCTCTAACCAATGCTGAAAAGCGTGAAAGCGTAGAGTTAAAAATGTGTTTCGCATAGGACTCAACATATTGTAATCAGATTAAAAAAATTATGTCCATAGTAGCCTTACACATAAAATGCTGTCGCCTTACGCATAAATAAATCTTCTGGAGTTTTATGAAATTTTTTAATAGGTTACCTTTTATAGCGCAATTAGGAGTAAATGTCAGGCAAGTGCCTATATAATTCATGATTGAGTGTCTATGGTTGAACTTGTGCACTTTGTATTATTATGTTCTTGCCGTTATGTTATAATTAAATATGCCTATAAAATACAACGGGTACGGCCGGATTATATGACTATTAGTTTTACTTTGTCAGTGTGTTATGCTGGCCATACACGATCTAGTATACTTGTCAAGTTTGCAGCGGACTTGACGCGGTATCCACTCAACTTGACGGTGTATGGCCACGGTATAGCTATCTGGCGATATAAATATCTCATGTAAACTAGATGCCGCATCAAGCCAAACTGCAAACTTGACAGATTGCAGTTTCAGCATTGATTGCAGACACTTGATCGTGTATGGGCAGCTTTACATTGTTTATTATAGAAGAAGAAACCGATGAGTACTTAAATGAGTAATTAGTGAGTGATTTGTATGCTCCTTAATAAAATTACAGCTACTCGTACCTAAGTCCATGGAGGTATTCACATCAGAGGAAAATTTACTGCGCCTTATAAGCATAAATATTATTCGCTTGCAAGCCGGCAAAAGGCCATAACACGTTATAGAAGGTGGTCACAATTTCAGCAATGCCAAAGTCACCGACGTGTTGCCGACAAAAAAAAAAAAAAAAACAAAGCCGTGGTTATTTCTGAGCTCATGAATAGAGCGGCTTTAACCCATTAGTGGCCCACTGAGCACAGGATATATCTCCTCTAGAGAAGACGTCTACTACCACGCTCCAGTGCGGATTGGAGGAGTAGTAGATAAATAGAGAAAGTAAATCCTTATACATTTTTAAGATATCTGTTATTTCTGTCAGTTGAAATTTGAATCATAAGTTTGAATTTCAGTTCTCTGGTCTGGTTACGTTCTTGTGTCCGTGGCACCCGCGACACAGGGAATCTTAGTATATTTGATGAGAGGCTAGCATTAAAAAATGCTGCCGTGTTATTGTCGAAAGCGTATAAATAAGCGTAGTATTGATAGACACATCGGAGCAGCCTCAATTAACGCTAATAGCGTCAGAAGCGGTCCTCAAAGCAATTTTTCTAATCAAAATGGCTATAATAACAACAATCCAGCTCTAACGATGCGAGTATCTTGCATTAGTTGCTCCGATAAAAACTAATTATTACATGGAAACAGCAAGCAGATAATCTGAGACCGGCAACGCAGGGAAAAAACTGATCAATCCGTGTTGCTTGGCTTGTAATGTTGGGTTCCGTGTTATATTTATTATGTGTTTTGTTTTTAGACGTAGAGACTGCAAATATACCTACTTACTACAGTATTTTTCATTTAACTTCTTTTTTTGTCATTAGATTTAAATGTTAAGTAAAAATAAAATATTAAAACGTAAGTTGACTTCCCATATGCGTATGAAAACAATATATGTAAAACTCTGTAATATACCTAATATTAATATATGTGGCTAATATTTTATGTGGTATATCCAATCTTTTCAAAGACCGATCTTGGGTTTTTCTGGTACCCAACTCCCGAAAGGAACTCTAAGTGCAGTACGATGAAGGATCTGTAATAAACTCGTTGCTAGATGATTCGTGAGATTATGTATGTATATGTATCGGATATTACAGATATTTATACTCTGTGCTTGATGAAACACGACACTACGACGACGCAAATGTGCACACAGTAAAATAAGAAGAGTATGTTAATGTCTCTCTGAGTGCAGACATAAGTTGGGCTACTGACTATCATAGAAACTAGACTAAACACGAATGTTATATACTAGGTCTACACAATTGCAATGTTTTTGCTGGAAGACACCAAATAGGGAATAGATATTGGATATTAAAAATCGCAATACCTACATAGATTTAGCCTTAAATTTTAATTTTTAGGGGTTTCTAAGTATATTGATAATGATTAAATACTGTGATTTAAAAGTAAACTGTATTTATCATCATCACAACGAAGGTATTTAAAGATAATTTATCGACTTGAGCACGAGAAATTGTATAGTAATTTCTTAAGTAGCCTGTGATGGTTAAGGAGGAAAATTATGGGTGCCTTGTGTCAGGACGTGAATTGTGATGCCATTCGTCATAATGCATCATAATATAAAATTTCTTAGTAGATAAAACTTTCATGTAACCAGTTAGTTCCATAAACACAGTTGAGTTACTTCTGAACGAAAACTTCTGTAGTCCCGCTATAGAGGCTTGTAGAGAAACAAAAATGCAATGTTTTCCTGTAACGTTTTACCGTCACTGATACATAATTATGCTACAACAAAAGCAAAGTAAAGTTAGATCTTAATTTTGAAGTTAAAAAACAGATTAAATTTAATACAAAAATCCCCATGTTTCAAAGAAGTGTCGTGTGCGTTTGTACACTAAATTGCGATTATGTTCTTTACTTACCTTTTTCATTTTCCAGAACTAGATATCAATTACTAGTTTAACTACTGTTAAACTTCAGCTACGGCGCACCGGATCGCCCTTTTATCGAGTCATGCCTTATAGAGCAAAGTGCATTTTAATAAAGATAATTCCTTTTTTGCGATTCGCCGACTGTCGCGATCTAGGACGCTTTATTAATATAATTTGTTTAACGATTATGTTCGAGTGGCGGAGATTATAATTGAATTATGTTAGGAATTATCATAGCACCGTGTTAAATGTAAGTGAAGTTCTGATGTTTACATGCTTGCTTATGTATTAACGAGTTTTAAAACGATAGGTACAGTCACTATACGTTACATTTAATGATGCTAGGTAACTTGCCAACTGGCTTGAGCGGGTTAAAGTATTAACAATAATCTCAAGGGCCATTTTACAAGCACATATTTTTAATATTACTTAAATTGATTTAAGTTTCATTACTAATTATCTCTATACTATATACTTTGTTTGTAATACCCATAAGTTTCAATACTAGTAATAGAGTTGAACTCTTGTTGCATATGTAGCGAAATGGTTTTTAGAAGAGGTTTTTCCAATTTACCACGACATATACATATAGGTAATCTAAGTGTGGGAGTTAAGTGACAAATGATTACGTACCATACGATACCACTTCATTTTTTTGCTTTTTCTACTATAGAGTGGCTTTTATTTACAAGAAGTTATTTTCATGTTTATACTCTTTATCTGTTTTCGTATTATAAATGTACTTACTATTAATATCGTTCATCCTAACACCAATCCTGTCTCGATATCCTCCAACAGGCGACGTCCTAAGCCGAGGTACGAACCCCACAGGGAGTGCCCTTAGGACGTCGCATGCCCCTACTTCTCGAGGTGTAGAGGATAACTCCCACCTCAAAAATATGTCTTCTCATCTGAGCTTCTCCAGGCTCACCCACCCGTCCGCGTGAAGCTTTAAAGGCAACTAGGGCCAACAGCAACTATCCATTCGAAAAAAACCCAGGCCTTGCTTAATATAGGAGCTTACATGCTGTTCTTTTAGATTATAAATACGTTATGGACCCGCCCCTTTTATGTTACACCACATGAATTACAACATAATTATAAAATCACTCGTTAATAGAATAAAATGCGTTGATCGCTAAATCGCGTGTTTTGCAAAAATTCACAAAGTACCGCGGGCCGCATTAAGATATACCAACCTGCTTTATTCTATAATAATACACGAAATTGAATATCAAAACACTAAAGTATTTAATTCTATACCAGTCGGTATAATGCTACGTGAAATATTGATGGGAATTATGAAATTGATGTGATAATTTAAAAAATAATAATAAAAAATGTACCTACTGTCAAGGACTATGACAATGACATATTCAGAAATAGCTATATAATAGCGTTTTCTCATAGACATGTATCTAGCGTTTTCTTGTTTTTCTTTAGAGACTATATTGGATATCCATAGAGTTGTCTTTTATTTAATTTAAAAAAAAACACATATACAATCATCGCTATCAAGTCCATTAACATTAGGTTCCGCTGGTAATGGTCATAAACTGAAATTGGTATATCGATGAGATGTCTCGAATCGTATACACATACCGTTCATTTAAGCATTGCTTTGAAATTTTTAATCGTCTGTAAACGGAGCCTTGCCGTTATATTAGGTATCCTAAGACAAGGCATTGTTTTAGCGCTGAGCAACTGAAATTCCAACACGGGCCATCGTTTAAGGAAATTGCGGACATGTGAAGCAAGGTCTCACGTCGCGACCGTCGCGTCGCTCGTATTCACAGCGTTTTGTATACCCTACCAGCCAAGGGAGTGAATTTATCTACACTCTCGGCCACGAAAACAGAGTTCGCGTTTTTCAATTTGACATACCAAATATATCTAATATAAATAAATATAAAATATTTAATAACCTAATATAAATATAAAAATATTTGACATCCTTCCAAAGTACAATTTAACGTAGTACAAAGTAGGTACAATTTAACACAAATGAGGTTACGTGGGTCAAATGTTGCATGAAACCAGATTATGGCGAGACACAGGCTGCTTACTGAGGTACGATTTTCATTGAGATTTGCTAACGTAATTGACAGCACAGAATGAATTGTGTATTATAAATAAAAGAACTTTAATAATGATTGGTAATATTTGGCATGGAAATAACCGTTGTAGTTTTTTAAATTTTATAACGCATAACTTATGTTTTATACATTTCCTAAATATAAATATTATTGATAGTAATTAATAGATACTGATAAGTAATTATTTGTATATACGCTAATTAATATTCGCTAGCTTTTTCATAATATATTATATTACTTATTTACTAGCAACAATGTTAGGTGTATTGTTAGGGGCTCTAGTGATTATTTTAGAAACATTTATTTTAGTGTTTAAAAACTCACTTGAATTATTACCAGTGGAATCTGTCTAGCTAGCTATAGCGCTCGTATTACGTAGTACTCGCCCTATTTCTTGTTAACTGCGAAATTTTTTACGAGTTTTGACTGTCCAGTAATATTCAGTTTCCACGCTTTTTATACGCCAGAATACAGCGATGACGTCTAGAGGTGATCGCGACCGGTTTTGCTGTTTAAAACACAAAAAGTTCAACTTAATATCTAGCGACTTTGTAGTTGCGACAAAAAAACTGAAGATAACTTTATCACTATCAACACGAAAGTCTTCATCAGTCCGCATACAGTACACATTTAATAACTAGCGTATTTGTCTTTCAAGTCTTAATGAAACCCGATTAAAAAACGTGTTAGCTGTTTTTTAGTCGCCAGTGCGTGAGCTTGTGCGCGGCCTTAACTTGCTCAAGAGAGATGGTTAGATACAAACGATTCCATGTCCACTTCGCAAATGTTCGCCTCATTAAAGTACTTACGTGCAAGCGCGATGTTAATTGGCATAATAACTACATTGAACGTCGCGTGTCACTTATCGGAAACAAGAACGATATTCCGAGAAACCCGCCATAAATTAATATTTCAGCAAAATCAGATTGCTGTCACAATAAGAAGTCAAATGTGAATTTATTAAGATGTTCGAGCCGCACTGGGCTTGGTTATCTGTATCTAGTCCAGTTACTTATATAGGACAGGATACTTCGCAAGAGATTTTTAATGCCTACAACTTTGATTGAAATTTTATTCAGATATTCTACCAATAACGTAAGTTAAATATAAAATAGCAAGGTGTTATTTTAATCTATTTAATGGTTTCCATGTTTTAGGTATTATTAAAAAAATAATTATAGTATTTTTTTTTCTTTTTCAGGTAAGCAAACTCTATCTTCAGTACCCTGAATACAATCAAGATATTATACAGGTACGGATATAATTCATATATTCTTAAAGGTCAAAACTGAAGACCTTTATTTTCCATAAATTATGCCAACGTACGCTTCTCATAAGGGAATAGTTGTATAAATAGTCCGCTACACTATTCAAAATTGTTCAAAATTTATCTATCCATAACTCTAAGTTACAATTTTAGTTATAACAACGTAACTCCATGACAGTTTAAATAAAGGCTTAAAGTTAGAATTACAGTTTTACGCCGCTGCGGTAAATTGTCGCAACTCAGTGATAAAACAATGCGTTTATGCACACTTCAAAACCTTGTGTACAAAACCTTTGTCGTTTCGCCGCAACGATTTTTCACCGCGCGATTTTTTCCACAAAATTCTGTGAGATATGGAAATTGTATGAAACTGCACGCACTTGCGAAAAAAAATCGTGTTGATTTATGATTCAGTACGCGATTTAAAAATCGTCATGAAATCATCGAAAAATCGTAATGCGTGTTAAGCCTGTATTTGAAAATTTCCCCGCGATGTTTTTTTTATGGAAATAGCATAGGGAAAACACATTTTCCCTGACCAGTGTTCAGACGAGCCTGATAGTAATTGTGGTTACTAGTGTCCGTGATTGACACACCACAAGAGACCCACTTGAAAACCACTAACGATAAACTTAAAAAAATAGGTTGTGGATTCGAATCCAGACCACAGTAGTACTAGGTAAAATAAACGCTTTAGCACACAGCTCTGACGACAGCTACAGATTGCATACTCCCATTACAAGCACTTTAAAACTACATTTTTAACTACCATTCATCTCTTCATTACCCGCTAAGATCTTTCCTCGAGACATAAGACTTCATTAGCTTAAAACGTCTTTTAACTCTCCTGACATGCCCTTCACCTTTCCGGCAATTTATTAGCCATAAGGTTCACAATCGCGTGTGGTTATTCACTCACTGCTTCGGCGAGTACAGCGCGGCACTTAGAAAGTACATGCGATTTTCACCAAATTGATAGAGCAAAGGAGCGAAGGTCTATTCTACTAACAAAAAATATATATTTGTAGGGTAGAGACTAAAATACAATTGTGATTTTAAATGTAAGTTATTTGAAATGGACTTTAACTTATCTAATGCACGCACCTCCCAATGAAAAAATTTTATTAAGTATAAATTGCGATTTTAAGTGTAAGAAATATGAAATGGACTAAAAAACCGCACGCACCATTAATAATATTAAATTACTAGGTACGGTGAAAATAATTACATGGGGAAAAAATTATGAACATTGTAAAGATTTATAGACTACTAGCTGACCCAGCGAACTTCGTATCGCCTAACAATTGATCAGTTTTCGACCGGAGAGGAAAAATGATTAAATTACTAAAATGGCTATTAAAAAATAAGGGTTGATCGTAGAAGGGTGAAAATTGAGGATTGTATGTATTTTTATATGTTGTATCATAAAAAAATAGAAATTAAAAATTTTGTCTAAAAAATAAAAAAAAAATTTAGGGGTGGACTACCCCTAACATTTAGGGGGATGAAAAATAGATGTTGGCCGATTCTCATAGATACCGGATAAGCACAAAAAATTTCATCAAAATCGGTCAAGCCGTTTCGGAGTATATCAACGAAAACTGTGACACGAGAATTTTATATATTACTCGTAGATAGAGAAGAAAACATTAATGTGATTTAGACATCAAAAAAGCAGACGGGTTACCAAATAAACAGCTGTCATCGTAGTTTTATGTATATGAGCACACCATAGAAATTTCCAATGCTTTATACAACCTGGTCCTGAATTTATTTATGGTAGTAGAATTACACTGCAATCTCGCAGGCGTGTAGAAAGGAGGCTAAGCGATTTCTTTACGGTGCATTATGGATTATAAATATACATATAAATTTTATATGTACTAAGTGTAGTGTGGTAGGTCACTTAAGTCTAATGGTAGGTATCTATTAAGATAGAGGAAGACCTACTTGGAACTAATGCATGTCTGAGGTCGGATCATGGCCATTTCAGTGGAAAAAAAGCATACGTCGTGTTACTTTGAATTTTAGTATAATTTATTACGTGACTGGAAAGAGAGACAAGCTGAATATGCTCAATTATTTTCAAATTTTTATCATTTTAATCTTGACGGTTTTGTGCAAGAAATCGAAAAGTGAATTCCTTTACTGGCTTCAAACCATTAATGGCCCACTGCTGGGCACAGGTCTCTCCTCCTCTTGAGCTTCTAGCGGAGGCTTAGAGAATACTCCACCACGCTGTTCCAGTACGGATTGGTGGAGGCTTCCTTTGACTACTTACTGATATTTTACCAGATTTTTTCTTCCTCTAAAATTGGAATTTTTATGTTATATGTCTTTTTTCCACTGAAGGTATGAATATTAGCACATTTCGTGTTGCTCATATCTAAAGACAACAGTCTCTTACTGCTGCTCTGTCTGCTATTGATATAAAAAAGTCATTTAATTAATTATTTTTTATTTTCTCGTAGAATATAAGAACATGATTTATAGCCGTAATCACTGACTGGAGCTATAATTCTGGTCTTAATTTCTAGAATTTGAAAATCTCTTTGTAGATTTTCTTTGTCAGGCAATAAGAAAACATTTTTGGAAATTCAACCTAAAGAAAGTGGAACTGATACGTATGCGTGAAACAAATAGGTATTTTTTAATCCGACTGGTATTAACCGTATGGTCCATGAGTATTAACCAAACAGAACATCCATTAGAATATTCTAGCTTTATAATTAGTGTCGAAAATAACGAGACAGATTCCGATTCGGTTCCGATTCCGATCTCTTATTGATACAGTCGGATCGTTCAATCGGTCCGTATTGTCAAGCGAGTGATGTGACAACCCCAGCGGCGACCACCGTTCGATATTGAATCTTATTTTTACAACTGTTTCTCATAAAATCTATAGTAGCTGTAAAATCGGTTTTTGTTGTTTTTACCCCAGGTGGGAATCTAGCTAATTGTTAAATGTTGAACATGTGAAAAATTCATGGCAGTAGCAGGTATTTATTTACTCTTTATAGTAAATCTATTACATATCACAATGGACGGACTTAATGCCTGATGGCATTCTCCACCAGTCATCCCTGGGCGATAAGCTAAAAATTGCGGTAGGTGCTACAAAACTGTTTCTATTTAAATATTAAATATTCTTTTAATCAAGAGTATTTTTCACTAAATAAATATACAATCACATATACGATGAATTTAAATAAAAAGAAAGACAATTTTGGCCAGGCAAGCTTTATTATTATTGAGTACCTACCTACTATAATATTCGATAAGCTTACAACTACGGAACCCTACATTGCACGTGGCCTGTCACATAATTATTTATTATACATTGTTGTGTGTGTGTGTGTGTGTGTGTGTGTGTGTGTGTGTGTGTGTGCTAACCTTAATTGTCTCGAAGCATCTAAAAGTTCCTATAATTTAAATATTTTAAAACACAATGTAATGTATGAAATAAATAAAAAATATCAAGATTTTCATCAAATCTATACTGATGGTTCGAAAAATATAAATGGCTCAGGTGTATCCTTTTATGATTGTAAACGTAAAGTTAGGTCTATGTTTAAAATTTCTACCAATATTTCTATTATGTCACTGGAATTGACTGCGATTTCAAAAGCTATGTGTTATGCGCTAGAAAATAATATAAGGAAGGTAGTAATATTGACAGACAGTAAGAGTTCCTTGCAGCATATTATACGTTGTGCCTCTGGGAGAAGAGGCATTTCTGTAACCTACTCCATTCTTAAGCAGTTATACCACGTACAAAAGCAGGATACAATGGAATTGAAGTTGCAATGGATTCCATCTCATATAGGGTTGTCAGGTAATGAGGAGGCTGACTTATTAGCAAATAAAGCAGTTGTGGAAGGAACACCAGTGAGTATTAAACCAAATTATTCAGAACACTTGTCAAAATTCAAAATTATTTGTTGGGATAATTGGAAAACCTTGTTTGATCTTAGATCTACCGAAAAAGGAATTTGGTATAAAACAATGCAGAGTGAGCCTCCTCATGTACCATGGTTTTTAAACGTTAATATTTGTAGAAAATTGCTTGTTCTGGCGTTTAGGGTGAGATCTGGACACATGCCCTTAAATACATTCGGATTCTTAATGAAAAAAGTACAGTCCCCTAATTGCAGAATATGTAATAAGCAGGAAGATATACTACATTTTTTGATCGAATGTGATCTATATAAAGATAAAAGAGATGCATTGATGAATTATCTTTGCGTGAACATGTTCAATGTTGGTGCTTTACAGAGCATACTGGCAGAGCCAGCCTCTGATAGGGCCAAACATGTTTATGCATTCATCAATGCATCTCTTCAAGTAAGAAATTTAAATAGTGAGTAATAATGTTAGATGTATGTTCGTAGCTAGTTTAAGTTATTTATTGTTAGCTGATGTTAAGTTAAGCGTAAGGAAATAATGGGGTTGTCATATATGTAGCCATATCAAAACCCCTAAATAAATAAAGATTAAAAAAAAAAAAAAAATTATGTGATCGAAAAAATTATTCAGGTTTAATGCAAAACGGAAATGTTACATATTTTCTAATAAGAGACAAACGTTACAAAACTCAGTCCTCTGGCTTCATACCAGCATAATAAATTTTTTTGATAAAAACATTGCTGAATGAATTTGGATCAAAGAAAATATGGATTTTTTGATGGGTATGTGTGACGTACCCAACAAAAGATTAAACTAGAACGTCATACTTGCCGGACAAAGTACCGTAGCGAAGTGAGTGTGTTATTATGTGTTCTGTGGTATTATTAAAGAAATTACGGTAAAACGGTATCTAGTTTTATCACCAGTGTAATTACCACATATTTTAACGACTCTCAAATTGAAATCTCATTTCCGATGCAACCGTCATCTACCTAAGCTATTAAACTTTCCATGTAATGCTAAAAACATAAAAATGGTTTCTGCTAATGCAATCATAAAGTTTATTATAATAACAGCTATTAAAGTAATGCTTGAGGTATAACTTTTGTAATGAAAGATTTTTTAAAGCCGACAAAAAGGTTTCAAAGCTCATAATTAGTAGGTAGGCATGGAAAGAGTGCATGAATGTCATAAAAGTTTGAAACTACATTATTAATTAAAACTCCCAATTAACATAACGTTAACTTATCGTCACTTACTGACGAATGACGATGTAATCTTAGGTGGTAAAGTATACTAACTGAAAAAAGTATACTGTTGAGTTGAAATAAATTTTACTTGTATGCTTACCGAAACATTATCGTGGCATAGGGATGATGTTATATTTATTGATCTATATATTTTTTCTGGAAATCATGGTTTTGATAAATGCAGCAAGAATTGTAACTATCACTGAATGCCTGAATGAGTACTGTGATGACAATAGTTCAATAAAATTGTCATTCCAAATTTAAAACATGTAATTTTACCAAAATCATTTACATTAATCATGAAAATTCTTTAATAAAACGCGTGGTAAAAACGAGTAATGTCTGTTAATATTGCAAAAGTTAATGTTAATCATTGGAAAAACTTAAGCATTTATTATTTCCTCAACAATAAGTTCAATAACAAATCACCGACGAGTCCCATAACTTGCGCTTAGACCTTGTCGCAGGAAATTCGTAGTTCCGTCGGTTTGACTCCAGTATAACGTAATGGCAGGGTAGCATCGTTTATAATAGTCCCAGCGAGGAAATTGTCATAGCGATTAGATTAAAAATATGCGCAAGTAGCGTAAAGCTTGCTGCATTATCGTGTGTAGTGACAACAATAACTTATAATGTTAGGTTTATGTTAATAGAGTTATCATTACAGTAGACTAGTACAAGGGTTCATCATTATTTTCAGTTGTGCATTGAATGTAAATAATACATATTAACGAGAATAAACCTATGATCTTATAGGAGTAAGAGGTAGGTTATATGCGCACCGCAAGTGGCACGCCAAAACTGGGCTAATTAGCACACCTGAGCTCAGTCAGGGATGACGTAGTGCAAAGTACAACCGCCTCTTTTTCACGCGCAACTATAGCCGAGGTTATAGGTATACCGTTCTTCTGTCACATTTACTCTCTTTTGTATAACGTTATAACACTACCTTTGCGTTTTATGTGTGTGTGAGTCATGCAGCGGTGACCCAGTGTGCCATTTGTACACATCGAATGTAATATAGGTAACCTATCTACCTCTTTTTTTCTAAGATCATTGGAACAAACACTATAGAAGAATTGCTGCTCCTCTCATCATATTTCTATACTATAGATAAATTATGAGTGCTAAATTAAATCCTTTATTCGAATTTCGAATTCCGAACAGGAACCTTACATGCTTCAACAATACAGCACAGCCCACAGACTTACAATACCATAAAGACTGTAGATGAATAGTCTTTGGAACCACGTGTCATAACTTGGATGTTCTGCCTGCCAATATTATTTTCATCTTTATTCCCTTACGCTAAGGTTTAATATATCTATGATAACTGCCAGAATTTTCCTATTCCACTATATGCCTTCGCTTTTATGTGTATAACAATAAGGTTGTCTTCACTAACATAATGTCATAACTCAAATAAACGTGACATAGCTTTTATGTTTATAAACATAAAGTTGAAAACTTTACACAGTCGGCCAATTGTAACTCATTTCAATCGTACCCAGTAGAGCTACGTTAGGCTTTTCTCATACTAGAGATTAATATTTGTCAAATATTTTGTCAGGGATATCAAATGTGGGAAGTCCATCAAATTGCCACAATATAATATAATACCAATTCAATTTTCCGTACACTACAAATTAAAATACGGTACTGAAAACCAATCCCCCGTTTGCTTGGAGTAAATGTTGGTCTAGCTCCTCAAAAACGTTCAAAAACATGCAGAAAGATAATTACATATACAATACATAAATGTGTACATATATAATTATGTACACATTTTATCATTATTATTATTATGTATTATTACACCTTATTATCCCGTCCAATAATTATTGTTACCGCCTACCACACCTTCTCACCTACACCATGGGTTGACTGGGAGAGAATGCCCCATGGCATTAAGTCCGCCCTTTGTAAGCCTAGCTTGTAGGTTTTACAATAAAGATTATAAATAAATAAATAAATAAATGTCAAGATTTGGTTTGAGTTCCTCAAATCGTATGAAAAGTAATCATTTTTAAGATCTCTATGATAATGCTCTTGAGTGGAGATCGGTTTATTAGTATTTAGTATGGATCTATAGTAATTTATTAAGACAAAAAATTCAGTAAGGTCATTATTGCACCAAATACTCAGCACAGAGGTTTTGGATTAGAAATATTGGATAATTGGATTACAATCATGTATTGGGAGTAGGTACAAAATACTAGTTCGACATTTAAATTATAACTGCTGTCACATTTAAGGCCCCCTGGCTTACAATAAGTCTGTCGTATGTAACTAGCCTAAGACCTTAAAGGAAAGCCTTTAAGTTTACTCAGCTCATCCCAAAGTATTAGTTATTCTAACCCTTATGTGTATAAAGATAAGGTTGTCAGGTTAGTCTATGCAAGTAATAATTTGTTTGTGTGTCCGTACGTCGTAAAACGCACGCAGGGGGCTAGATAAGATACTATTTGCATAGTACGTCCTGTGGGTTCGCTTTAGGAGTGATGATGTGGTTTCTTATGAAGGTAAAGTCAAAGCTTAGTGGTTTGAAATTCGGTTTTGAGAGGCTGGATTCAAATTTTACACTGAAAATAGTTATAATATATCGTAAAGTTTATAGATGCTTTTTTTTATAGGTATTTGAATTGTTGATTCCAAATTCAGCATGAGTTATACCCATATAATATGGTAAGTGTATTAGTAAATACTTTTATGCTGTTTTTTTGTATACGCTTGATTTGATTCTTCCATAAAAACACCAAGTCCAAAATTATTATTTTGAGAGAAGATCCGCGCAAAGTAAAGTGGGTTGTTATTATAATAACCTCCTAGTATATTGATACACAAATATTATTTGACGAGATAAAAATTTGTGTAACTGACAATTGACAATCATTGGCTACTACAACCTTTGAACATTACTGGTATTTTTAACCTTCCATGAAGCCTATGCGGCCTATTATGAACTCTAAATCCAGCCATGTCCCAGTGTAAACCTCTTTGTGTTACCAAAGCGGTCATGTGACACTTTTTAGCCGATCATACGTCGTTCAAAGCCCGATAAATGAATTGCCTGGAACATGAATGGTTTTTGATGTGAAACATCTATAGGCGAGGCGTAAACCTGATTTTTGGCGCGATGAGTGGCGACGCTTCGCCGCACTATATTATTATGGTAGGGCAATATGAAAAAAAAAAATTATAACACAATGTGGGTAATCATAAATAGGTATTGACAGTAGAACAAAACTGTCATTGACAGTAGGACAAAACTGTCATCATTTTCTAGAGACAATTCGTAATATTGTATTTTTTCATCATGCCATATTTAGTTCCTGTCATAATCTGTACTTGTATGCCTATTAGTTGTATAAAATAATTTCTATGTTTCACATCTGCCAACCGCCCTATGACGGCTCAGATTTTTTTAAAGTTTATAATAGGCCCGCTGGTCATTTGCCAGCCTACCACTCTCTTCCTGGAGTGATAAGTCAGCCACCAAACGACTCGTGTCGTATTCCGGCTGGGGGCTAACGAGCAAGTTTGTTTCTCTCTTCCTCTACTTCTCTCTTATCTTCTTTGGTCACATTGGTGATGCTGAAGTTCCGTGATGGTCACTTACCATGGTGATTTTGATTGTAATTCATTTGTCGGTGATACAAATATAGAATTTTGATGTTTCATCAATGAAAAGTGTCAATAACAAATCAACTTCAATGTTTGAATAGTAACTTTTGGTAGAGCTTATATTTCTTACCGAACTCATTTTTCCCTGAAACATATACGAAGCAGCTTGCTTCATGGCAGAATTAGCAAGTGATTTTATTTTCCCAACCGCTTCCACAGACGAATGTACCTATAAATGCTGTGTAAAAATAACTGCTGTCAATGCGCATTGGTGTCAGAAAAGTAACTCTTAGGTTTGACACTAAAACCCCAAGATAATCTTGCGGGTATCATCTTTATCGCTATTCAATAATGAACTTTATATCTGAGCAATGAGAACTATCGTTTATACGATCAATTGAAATCATAATTTTGCGCGCAAACCGCTGAAACCCGATGCTTCGCAGTGGCATGGGATCGAATACATTCGAACCGAAAAGGAGCCGAGGTATTAATTTTATGCAAGTCGGTCTGTACCCTATACGATTATAATAGAGTTTAATTTGCCATAAACTTTCCTCTTAGCTCTAATCCCGCTCAGTGATACCCTGTACACGGTTATTGGATTCAGGTTTTTGGTTCCATTCAAATATGACTCATAACATGAGCTCACTAAGGCTTTTAATCGATTAGACGCGATTATATGAATTGAATTGCTCGGTCAAACTTCAATAAACACGAGGCTTTAATGGTATTTTTATGTGAAAGAGTAATGGAAAGTACATATTATAGATGCGGAATCTTTAATATCTCAATGTATGCAGCTTTAAATGGTTTTGTGGGACAGTAGGTATGTGCGTACGTCGTAAAAAGAAGAAGAAAAGTGCGTGTCTAGGAATAGTGGACTCTTTTAATGAAGAAAATGACGTAGGCGTTGCGTAGGGTTGTCAAAAGTATCGTTAAATTTTTGGCTGTGGAATGGAGATAGCATATACCCTGGATTAACACATAGGTAGACTACTTTTTATCCCGGAAAAGTTCATGGTTCCCGCGGAATTTGTAAAAAAATGACATCTACGCGCGTGAAGCCACGGGCATATAAATTATAAATTAATTATGTCGACGCTTGAAAGGAAAAATTTACTAAGCGACATTGAGCTAACTTTACAGGAGAGCAGTTTAAAGTTGGTTTTTAGAAAAAAAATCATATATTTTTTTGTAATCTTCCCACCAACGTTGTTCTTACTGTTTTGGAATTCTTATTTTATCATCTTTATTGTGGCATACTCCACCAATCCGCACTGGAGCAGCGTGGTGGATGCTCTAGGCCTCCTCAAGAAGAAAGACCCGTGCCCAGTAGTGGGCCATTAAGGGTTGAAGACATTGTGGCATGTACAACAACTTTTCTAAAAATTTAACTTTATAAGTTCTGCTCTCCTGTAAGGTTACCTCAAAGTCGCTTAGTCAATTTTTCCTTTCAAGCGTCGATGTAATTAAAAACCTCGTTTTGAAACCACTGTACCGCGGGGGGAAGCCGCGGGCAAAAGCTAGTTTAAAATAAAGGTTTTCCAGAGAACTAGACACAGCAACGAACTTCATGATCAAGGGGGTCAAGGGGTTCATACGGCAAGGGCGGATCCAGCTCTGACGCCAGGGGGGTCACATAATCGTAGTCAAATCACAAGAAGTTAAGTATAATTTAATTTTGATAATAATCGATACATAAAAAAATAGGTATTTTAAGATATTAATAATTACTTACTTATACAGTGACAAAAATAAGTAAAAACATTATGTTTAACAATTTTAATAGTGGTCCACCAAGGTCCTGGACCCATCCATGATCCAGGGGGGCTCATGGGGGTCATGACCCCCCCTGGATCCGCGCTTGTCATACGGTACCCCCAAATGCTATACAGCGCTGCGTTGAAATTGTTGAAAGACGTGTTGAAGCTGATGGACTGCTGATGATATAGTGATCCTGGCAGGTTCTGGAAGAACTTGGTACAATGCTCTACTCTAAGTATTATAAGTAATCAGTGGTCTACCTAATAAATCCTGGAGCACGATAGGTTTGCTATGGTCTCCACTCCTTCAAATTCATTGGTTGTGAGTTGTGACAATTAATAGGTATATGATTCTTGACAAAAAATAACTGACTTCAAAATTAAGAATAGACGATAGCTCAAAAACTACTCGTCAGATCTCGCTCAAATTTAAGTTGGACCACATTACTAGTACCAGCATTCGATTAAAAAAATCATCAAAATCGGTTCACCCAGTTCTGAGGTAACAAACATAAAAAAATACAGTCGAATTGATTACCTCCTCCTTTTTTGAAGTCGATTAAAAATTACCTAATCATATCGGACAATCGTACCTAAAATATACTTAAGGATGTCTTGGAGTCCATTGGGTCCACTGGAGTGGTTCTCGCTAAAGCATAACTGACCAATGGAATTTAATCACTATTCGTACATTAGTGTAAAAGGCGTAAAAATTTAAATTGTATGCAATTGTATTGGCTAGCTTCGCACGAGTTCGTTCCGCTCTAGTGGACCGGCACCCTTATCAGCACCTGTCCAGGACGTAGGTTATTATTATAATCAGATGTAACTAACATATTACTTAGTTAACTAGCAGTAAGATAAAGCAATATTAATTATGATTATTGTGAGTAGGTAGTTATTCGAATAATGAGAAGATAAAATTATCAAGATTTAGTGTCCATTAATGTTTAGCAAACATGATATAACTTGATTTGAAATTCTAGTTAAACAACATTTTTTTTAACATTCCCAAGTTGGGTTCTAGGAAATATGAGTGTTTTGAATCGACAATTGTACCTATCAGTAATTTTATCTAGGTAGAATTGTTATCTAGCTAGGTATCTATTATATTTATTACACAACCCTAGGCCTTCTTAAAACGTTCCTGCTAAACGCTACCAAAAATCCGAAGTTAGCAATTTTGCGTTCCATAAAAAAGAAAAATATCAGCGTCCGAATTCGTAATTCGAACGCCTCAAAATTGGCGTATTCCGCCATCTTGATAATATGTCTGCGCAAAAACCGTCTCCCGCGCAAGTCGCGCAACCGGGACACGTCGCAACTAATTGGACTCGCCCGCCTCGCTCCTCATTGGTTGGGGGGCGTGCACTAATTATTTAATAACTCCACCCCCTTTTTTAATTAAACCCGATATGAGGTACATAACCTACTCACCCTATCAGACTTCGTTACGGTCTAGCTGTTTCTTAGTTAATACCTACTTCCTTGATTTTCCCTTAGAACGTCTTCGCTGTGAGCAACCTGACCTGAAAAACTAATTCATGTAATGAATTTTAACATTTAATTAATGACATCTACGTGCATGAATTTGACATATTTTTGTCACGAAATGTCAAAATGGTATCTATATGGAATTAGTTTAACATTAACTTCGTGGTCGTAGAATATCCTAACAGATCAGCATACGAGGAAATGGGACAAAACTTGTCAAGTTTGTGCACCGCTGTTGATGTTTATACCATTCTGTGGTTAAGTTACTTACTTATGACTTACTTATCGACAAGTAGGTACCTAATTAGTAATATCCTCAAATGTATACAGTAAACTTTGTCAAATCAAAGTTACATTAAGATCAATAAACTAGTTATAACATATGGTTATAACTTTAACTTCTCTCAGAGGTGTATCTAATTCGCAAAGCAGGCAATTAACTGACAACTAATCAGTAAATGAGCTGTCATCCTTGTGTCACTTCTGTCAAACGCTGTTACAGAAAGACAGTAGGTACAAGACAGTGACAAAATGTTTTGTCATTCATATAGCAGTGATAAAAAGAGTGAAACCAAAAGATAATAATAATGAGAATTAACGAAATAAGAAAAGATTTACTATCAACGCGCGTACTACCATCGCATACAAATACTATCTCGCCTTAACCAAAAACATCCATTTTAGATCACTTAGATGAATTTAATTGAAACAATTAATCAAGCAGGTACATCCCGCCTATAACACGGCCGGGTTGGGTGTATCGATCGTGGATCTCGCGAGAATGGCTGTGGTGATGTTATGGGGATCGGGCCATGGTGTAATTCCATGGGGATATTTCGATTAATGATATTATAATTTAAAATCCGATTAATGATCAACGCAGATAGTCAAAGCAATCATTCAATCCATGTGTTATATTATGCTTACCTATACTCTCATTTATTCGCAAACCTAAAAAAAAACAAATGAACTGTCAAGTAGTCAATGAACGAGATGTCACCGTCAGCGTATTACTAATTCATTTTTAAATTCATCATTTTGATACACTATCAAGTGTACTTGTCTGTAATTTGACTTGATGTGGCATCCAGTTTGCATGAGATAGCTATATGGCCAGATAGCCATACCGTGGCCATACACCGTCCAGTTTACTGGATGCGTCAAGTCCGCTGTAGACTTGACGTTAATCTACGTTCTCTTATATTGAGATGGTATGAAATTGTACAACTAATAAACAAATCAAATGTCTCAATACCATTCCATGCCAAATTGTTATTTTGAAGTCCTCAAAACCCATATAACATCATAACGCAATAGTATCAGAAACAAAGAAGTAATGCAGATTTTAAGCGAGCGAAGCTTGGACCCTGATAATAACACCCTGGAGGTATACCCGTTAGGGAGTGGCCGAAGTTATTAAACATACAAGACGAAATAACTGGCCGTTAACTTACACGGTGGGTTGACCCCGAGTAACCCGATTTACGCGTACGTAATAAATTTGCTAAATCTATTACAGCTTTTGCTGTTTCGGATGAAGGGTCAAGTGATCAGTGCATTGAAATACAATATTTTGAAGATAGCTTAAATAAATAAATAAATCAATATTCGCCGCAGCAAATGCAGCCGGCGGCACCGCAGCAGCCTCCACAGCAAGACAAGGTGGACAATATCACAAAGGTCAATACGCTAATGGGGTCACTGCGAGAATGTTTGCCAATGACATTGAAATCTGCTGCTCAAATTCTTCATCAGAATCAAAACATTGATTCAAATACACAGAAAGCAATATATAACCCAGTGCCAAGATTAGATAGCTTAATGTAATAAAAAATATATATTTAGACAATATATTCAAAGAGCAAAGAAATAAAAACAACAAGGATCACGACAAATTGTTGAATGAATTTATCAATGGGTAAAATAGACGTAGTTTAAATTATGTAGTAATATTTTTTGCATACTTGCTAAGTGTTTAATCATTCCCATTTATAAAATGCTAATTGGAACTTCATTTTTGTTAACACTGATACCTTGATTTTGTTAGGGTTCCGAAGTAACATCGGAACCCTTATAGTTTCGTCATGTCCATCCGTCCGTCCGTACGTCTGTCTGATTCATAGCACCAAGACCCTTAATGTTAGAAAGCTGTTATTTGGCATGGATTTATATCCATGTTTATTAAAGCCTTGTTTTATATATATTATAAATAAAAATCAGGTAAGTGCGTGTCAGGCCATGCGCAATGTAGGATTCCGCAGCAGCAAGTTTATTGATTATTACTCATTATCAGGACAAAAGTTCGCCGGGTAAGCTAGTACATAATAAGTTTTATTCCTTAACATTGAAAAGACGATTCTTAAAATCCAAAATTACGATTTTGGAACCATAAAACTTTACACTGTACAATCCATTATCCTTGTGGCAGAGTCAAGTTCATTTCAATTTTTATTTTTACCAGTGACTCCTAGATGACCTTGAAGAATTACAATTCAGAACATGCACTCCAAGAATTCGTACATTGATACATACAATGAGGGTATTCCCAAAACGGAGTTAGGCTTGAATTCTTTACGAAGTTTTTGCTACACTAAAATTAATTTACAACACGTTCGCAGGAAACTGACACTACAAACCATGTAGACATTACATAGAACAATATGAATACTTGACAGTTACCTTGTCATATTACATTTAGAATACAAATAAGAAAACCTTTATGGAGCTGCCGAGTTTTAGTCCGGCTAATTAGCAATGTCTGGTTTTCACAGTTAATGCATAATTATTTATTTCAAAATCACATTCCCACTTAAAATTTATCAGTACATTATGTATTCACAAATCGCAAATCAGAAAATGCTGTCCATCGAAACAACGCCCTAGCTTCTTCAAATTAATTTAAATTCACGCCAGAAACAATGGCTAGTCCAGACTTCCATTTAGCTGAATTGCTACTTGATGTAAACCTAATACGGCAACACTCCTTATTGCCTAGCCGCGTAATCGAAATCGCACGCTCTGACCACGAGATTCATAAAGAAAAAGAGTAGGACAAAAGAATCCAAACGCATCACTGAGGTAATGGACATCACGTCGAACCATCGGATCAGAGATATAGGTATACATCTCACTTTAATTTACGCGTTCAACACTAGTGCGAGTGAGACAGACTTAATAAAGGCTCAACCGCAACGTGCATTATCATTAGCCTGTATTCCAGCTACAGAACAACAATACACAGTGTACACTTCGACAGTTGTCAATTGCTCGGCCGTCAGAATGATTCGCCACCGTGTTAACCTTGTCGAACCACGAGCGTCGCGCGTCGGTCAGAATGGCTGTAGCGGAAATCGTAGGTATCCAATCCAAATCCAGTAATCTGGGAATCGTAAGAAATAAATGAATTTTCGTTCCTTTTTGCCGTGCCCGAGATAAATTGGTTTTTATGTGTTTTCCGAAAGGTTTTGAGACAATTGCTGTGGGTTGGGTGTGTTATTAAGCGTAATTTAACGGGGCCGCGGTTGGCGATCTGGCTTTTGTCAAAGCGTGATGCCATTAAGTTTAAAATAAAAATGTAAAGATGTAAATTACATGGACGACCACCGTCCACTGCAAAAACATAATTCTAAATAGCGTTTTCCATTTCCTGTGATGTATCACCTATAAGAACGTTAACATTCTTGCTTTTTGTTTAGAGTATATTTTATGACATTCAATTTTTTTATTCTTAACAGTTGACGGCTGCTATATTTAGTTGAAATATATTAGTAACTCTTCCTATGTCTCACTAAAAGTCAGCATCATCGGTAATAAAGTACCTTTACATTCCAGGGATCTGTTTAGGGTATTTATTGCATAGTTATATGCGTCATCTGTTATTCGTTTTTAATTTTGAACATCTGTTATATCTGTTTATTCTTGAATTAATCTCTTTTCTTTGTTTCTTGGTCCAATGTCTTAGTTCGTAAAAAAACAAATCCATCAGCTATTACTTTAATAGCAAGAAATAAAACGATTCGAGCAACTTTGAAGCAAGAAAAATTGCGAAGGTTTAAACTGTGCCTCTAAGCGTCTCTATCGTTCCATTTTGTAACAATTACCGGATAGACAACCGGTAGCGTAATGCCGACTTATTCCGCGATATGCTGTCGCTTTGCCAAGTGTAACTTATTGCCGACATCACTCATTCGTGGGGAAATTCACGACCAATACACAAACTTATGGGCCAGTCGCTGAACAATTTGCGGATCAAAAACCGACTTTATTGTCAGGCTGTTAGACACATACAAAATTATGGGAAGAGTAAAACTGGGAAGCAAAACGTACTTCGTGCTTGCAACCGCTCGCTATCACTAAATTAAGAAGTTATAGTGACACGTTAGACTGTAATTACTTCTTCAAGTACTTTCTGTTTAAGTGTATATTTTATGCAGTACATCCACAGGATGCACGCCAAGAGATGAGTCTGCATCTGGTGAGAAAATAATAACAAAATTAGTAACAATTATTAATTATTATTCAAAGAAAAGCGTATAATGAAATTCAGATTCAGGGACTCGGAAATTATTAATCCATTCTAAAGATATCATGATAAATATTTTCATGTATTAAAATGTATTTTCATGTATTAAATTAAATATTTTTATTTTTAATCAATAGCTAGAATAAATTTAGATAGTGTGAGATCTTTGTGAGATATTCAAATCGATTAAAGAATACAAGTTTGCGTAGTCATGGATGTATGTTCCTTCTCAATAATGGTGTGATAGCTTAGTCCTACGAGACGATTACCAGGGAATGCTATTAAGTTTTTACTCTAAAGAGAATCATACATAGATAAAAAGGGCGATCAACCCGCGAAACGTTCCAAGCAACAATGAGTATGCAAAAACCAAAACAGGACAATTAAAGAAATTTAAACAGGATGCAGAGCGTGTTGCCTCATTATAGTTTCGTCTCTGCCGTAGGAAATAGCAAGCAAGAAGCCTTAATAGAAAATCTTTATCTCTTCGTTTTCTGCCGATTCCAATCTATAAATGGAGAGCAAGTTTACAAGTCCAATGGTAACTGCCTAAGATTCACACTACATATTGTATTTACTTAGGAACATTTTCTTTGGATTGCATTTAACTAAAATACATTCCACAGAGGCTGTTTGAATTCCTATTCTATCTGTATTGTAAAATCTTAGTTGTTAATCAATATTTAAATTGATAATATAGGTTTGAATTTGTCTTTCCAGATTTTGTACAATTTATTATAATATAGTTCTTTTCTTTAAATTTTTTATTTGTGTTGGAAGTATAGCAAACAAGTAATAAATCAACGCTATTTATTTATAAAAATCTCTTTCAAATTAGCCTGAAAGTCAATAAATTCGGAACCCTAAAAATAAATGAAGATTATCGAATAGAATTTTCTTTGATAAATCTTTCTAAATTGAGCATTAGAGTTTAAGATCTGGTGTTATAATATTTTACAATCAGTAATTATGAAATGTGCCCAAGTTTTTAAACTGGCTGTAACAGAAACATTAGTTTAGGCATTCATAGCAACAGTCGTGATCAAGATACCGCGCGCTTGTCGTCGTGTTACAATATATGGTAGGAACTGGGATCGGGAATTTCATATTCTGTATCCCATAATGTTTGAACGGGACCATCTTACATTATTGAAATATTTATACTCTATATTTCATGCGAATATTTAACGGTTGTTTACCATTTAGACGTTTGAGCCAGTAGACGAGGCAGTTACAGTTTAAGGTTGAGTTATTACAAATGAACGGGGCAAATATTTTGGACTTAAAAATTACTACTACTCAGATAATGTGAATTGTAAATGGTTATTAAAAATTTTGTTAAATATTTGTGACTCTGAATCGTTATTGCTGTCTAGGAAGGTCTATTTTTGGTCTTATTGGTATATAAAAAAAAAAGCAAAGCAACAACCCATAATTGTCCCACTGCTGGGCTCGGGGTCTCCTCTCACAATGTGAGGGATACAGGCCATAGTCTACCACGCTGGTTCTAACCACGTTCTAACCACTAGGCTATCACTGCTATATACCAACGTTCGTATTGGTATATAATGAATGCGAATGAATTTAGAATGTCCTAATAAAAATATGATCCCAGGTGTCTCAATGATTGCACATTCCCTTCCTAGCTACGACATCTATCAATCTTATTTGCAATGAACCAATTCAACTTATTTAAATGTCGTCAACCTGATTATTCTAATTCAAATTACGGCTCCCAATCATTGCGCAAACTGTAAGCCTAGGCACCAAATGTCAGAATTTAAATGATGTTATCAAATCTATGACCTCGTGAAAGCAAAAGAGACTGGACGCGTTTTCTTTGATTGTTTAGCAGGATAATATGTTCATGGCAAGTATGGTTTAATTAGGGTACATTAACTACATAGGTCTTGTTGGTCAGTTTTGTTAGGTATCAAATAGATTTAGATTTTTTCTTTTTCTCCATCCATCCATGATGAAAGCATTCTCACTATAGGCTATGAAACTGGTATCGGTTTTGCCTACTTTGCATTTCTTTTATTCGTTAGACATCATTTATTTTTATACGTTAAAGTAATATTTGTTCAATGACACATTTTCACTTGTACTTTTATTTACTCTCTCATTGCCAGTTTAGCATTCATTAATTTAATTATTTCTGTATATATACATATTTACACAACTAAACATTAGATTTTTAATGCGTCTTCACTATTTGAAACGCGTTGATAAAACTCATACTCTTAGACTATGAAATCAGCATTTTGCTCATTAAATCTTTCATGCACGATGCCTGTTTCTGTAACCTTTTGTAGTATTATGCGCGAAGGGCAGTCGATCAAACGTGTAAAGAGTGCCGTTTAAAACTATTACCGTCTATTATCTCTTGGAGTGTTGATAAAACGTCATATTATTAAGCAGCCTTAATAATGCCAGTTGCAATTTATAGCAACACTAGGTCGACTGATCCCTACACTTATCTAAATGAAATATGGCTATTCGTAACACAGGTGCTTTGATGTCACGTCATCGACAGCCAACCGTAAGTCAGCTCTTATTTCGTGACACGATTTGATTGGTCTATTGTCTCATGGTACTCTATTCTGAAAATATTAATTTTATACAGTCTAGTACTTATTTATTTGAATTGAAAGTTTGGAAGATTTATTAGGTTTACTTACTTTTAGAGTGCCATGTTTAGTTTTGAAATAAAGTTTAAAATAAAATAAGATAATTTGTATATTTTCGTACTTATTTTTCTACTTCTTTATTATGATTGTAAAGATTAAAGTTTGTTGGGAGACCATAAATTGTTTATTCTGTGGTGATATTTCTATTGCAAATCTTTTTATGAAATTACTGTGACAAAGCGATGACTTTACAAATAATAAAGTAGTAGATCTTACAATTTCCAGTTGAGCATTAGCAGCTCCACATGTGATAACTTCTTGTGGTGTCCATCTATCAGCGGTCACGATTCTGTAAGATGTGTGTATATGTGGCAACAGTTCCCATGGACCGAGCTGTATTTATGAGACGATGTAATGTGGGCACGTATCGAATATTTAACTTATCCCTGTCAAGGATTTAGAACTAAAACAATACTCGGCCCATCCGGAGTTATGACTGGGAATTTATTTACTAGTTATGCTGCCATCTTACTGTGACCTTATGGGTCTTTAGGGTCTGTTTTCTGTGTTTCGCAGAGTTATGCACGGCTGGATGCATTTAAATTTCCGTGTTTATTTTCAGTTGTTCGTTGTTGTATAGTACAGCGTTGGCACTGGAAATTGTTGTTCGTTGCTCAGTAAGTAGTTACAAAACATTAAATGGTTCTTGATCATCATGAATGTAAATGAAGAATCAATACAATGTTACCGAATTTCTCAATTGATTGCTCTCGATAATTTTACCTTGTCTCTTTGGGTTAATAAAGAAAAGATGACTAATATCAGAGTCAAATTCTCTCATTATTTCCCAAATGATTCATATGAAATGAAAAACAATACATTCTTTGTTCTCACCGCAACTCTTCAAGTTATTAATTTCGATATGGGTAACATTATTCCATCTGTAATAATATCTGGCCTCAAGATTACGTGCAAGCATTGAAACCATCAAAAATTTAACATCTACCGCAAAAAGGTCCGCAAAATTTTACATTACATTCGGTGTCGTGTTGGGCTTTGGTTATAACGATTTTATAAGTGGAGAATAATGATCCTTTCGAATAATCAAATGGAATTAGAGTTCCAATGATTCAGTCTTCTCTCCTAAATATAAAAGTATACTCTCGACATGTGTGTATGTGCGTTGATGTTCGTATTTAATTCTTGGGACTATAAATCTGGTTTGAATTTCATAAATATTGGTGTTTGTATATTTATGTAATTTGAAATCTATTTTGTAGTCTTAATTTGCTGTTCTAAGATCATCTTTAATTATCTTTGCTTTTAGAATATTTTTAATAATGTATTCATCATCAAAATTGAGACACTATACATTTACTTATTCTCAATACGGCAATGGGCGTCAAGTGAACAAATGTTTGAAAGCTCACAGAAGTTTAAGCTTGTTGTAAGCAGCGCCACAATCAACCACTAGTATTATATTCCTCTTTTTGTAAACGCATCCGGTGTTATTCTGCGGTGGAGTTGGTTTCGCTTTTTGTAAGTAAAAAGTTTAGGGCTTTTCAAATGGTTCTCTAATGATTTTCGCAGCGGTTGTGCATTTGAGGTCAATGTAAAAAGTACGTGGTGGAAACGCCCCTTAGTGCCGGATTCTTACGTGAAATCGCTGGATGGATTTCAAATGTTAATAGCTTATAATGATAGTTATCAAATGGGCTGAATATAATTTTGATTCGTTCGATGCAGAATGTTGTAAGTTCTTCAAAGTCGTTGAATTATGAAAGGAATCTATATTTATTTGACTGCAAGTTATCAAGCCCATAATAAGTATCGAAGTAAACTTTGATATCGAATTAGATATAACATTTTCATATTCTTATTTATTTTATTTATTTAATGATTCATGCACACCATACAATTTTAAATAGAAAAACTTAAATTTAGAGACATTCGCACATGGGAGCTACTTATTTCGAAACGAAATCTCTTCCAGTAGCCCCACAAAAGGAAAATTGAAATTTGAGTGGCAAACTGAGTGCAAACAAAAATACATAAACAAATATAAAATATACATACATATACACATACATATATACATACATATATACATAAATATATCATATACATCATATATATTATACTAATAATACATACAAACAATAGCTATAAATTATAGTATTAACATAATAATATACTTACTAAAAAAGTGAATAAGTGATATAAAAACTAAACCTATATCTAAACAGTGTAAATAAATTTAACTATAAGCAATGGACAAATAGTGTAGTTTGACAGATTTTTTAAACGTAGTGAGCGTTTTACATGCTCTAACACCAGGGGGGAGACAATTCCACAGTTTCACTGCACGTACAGTAAAGGAATGGGAGTAAGCGCTGGTTTTGTGGGATGGGAATGCAAGGAGAAGTTTATTATGGGATCTACATGGAGCAAATGAGGGGCGAGCAAAAGAAAATCGTTCACGTAAATATGTAGGAATATGTATTCTTCTAGAAATCGTTTGAAGTAAAGATGTAGGACTTTAACCAAACTGGAAGACATTTTAAAGGTATTTGTTATGAATTCTATGACAGACATTTAGACGTAATTATTACTAAGTATATCTCGATATTTTCGCAATGGAAAATAACAAACATTAATCTCGTAGCAGAGATAGATACTAAGGTTGATTTGCCTGACACAGAACCAATACCACATAATACCGATTCTACGATATTTTTATGTTCCTTTTGCATCACTCTGTTTTATCAGGATTTATACCGCGTTATAGCTCTACAATCAGCACGTCACGAACGAATGTAATAACAATATCCATATTTCCTCCCAATATGGGAATAATGCGAATCAGGATTGGAATTAGGATGGGGCCACGAAACTTGACGTGAACCATGAACTGATGAATTCAAATAGGTACATATTTACAGCTTTTAAAAAACAAATATTAGTTCCATGGCCGTGTCTGGGTTGGGTTATAGGTAAATTATGTTTTGTAAATACTTGTCAATGAAATGATATCGGTAAACAGTTTTATGTCCGCTCAAAACAAATGCTTTACGAATTATAATTCAACCTATATTTTATCTGATATCTTTAATGTAAGCAGTGTAATGCAGTTTCCGTGTTTGAGAATACTTTTTGAATGGCATAAAATTAATATATAAGATGTATTTCCCGCTGTTTTCGTAGTGCCGGTGTTAAAACTTTGTCGGTGCGAGCGATTATCATACAATAGCCACTTTCGATGCGACCGCGCTGACAGATACGCATTTCCTTCAACCGAAACGACCAGCGGCCATTTTGTTTAACGAACGCACATGAAATGGCGTCTGTTATTAAACGCATGTTTTATTCATAATTAAAATTGCGGTTTCACTTACGTTATAATCCTGTATTTTTAGCCATATTTTTTATAGCCATTATTTCTGGCTATGTTTGAATGAAGGTTCTGTGGCGTATTCAATTTTCTAAGAATTTAATGAGACCTAGCAGCATTATTAGCGGGTTTCTAGAATATAGTCGAGGCTGGGAACAAATTATGGAGCATTATAACATTATATTTATCTACTACCTACGGTGCGCAGAACAATGCAAATTACCTTACGTTAAGTAGTCATTCCAATCTATGGAAAGCTATAACTTTAAACAGGATTTACCATTGAAGTAACTTACAGATATGTTACTAAGTTACCTTTGAAGATTGACATGAATTTGTCTCATTTGAATTTCTGGCAATAAGGAATTTGAAACGATAAGTTTCTCGTTAAATGCTGTTAAAGCACATGACAACTTTAAGGCTCCCTATTAGGTAGACATTGGTAGTTTGAGATTGTGATGAATCACATATTACTGTTGCATTACGATTCTTAATTAACGATATTGACAG
The DNA here is from genome assembly GCA_963932265.1 of Thymelicus lineola. Taxonomy (NCBI): domain Eukaryota; kingdom Metazoa; phylum Arthropoda; class Insecta; order Lepidoptera; family Hesperiidae; genus Thymelicus; species Thymelicus lineola. The sequence goes on from OZ010690.1 coordinate 15,916,934, forward strand.
CATTTATCAGCATGCAATACCTACTATAAATAGCCATTATATAGGGCTCGTTCATTACATGATTTACATAAAAAATGGCAAAGGTTTTCGTATGCCACAATATAACAGCTAGTCGCATGCAGGCACACTAAGTAATGCCGACATCCGCCTCGGTGGTGCGTGGTCGGTGATTTGATTTGCAGATGAACCTGCCTCTTGGTGCATTACCGCAAGTGATCAACTTAGAGCGTTTATACTTAATCCTACTAATATTATACATATGCAAAGTGATGATATTTGAGTTAGCATCACGTGCTAATCGTTGCACGGATTCAGATGAAACTTGGCTAAAATATATCCGGGATATAATCAGCCCTTTTTTTAAGTTAGGACATGGTCTGGTTAGCACATGATATGTATAAAGTATAAAGTAATAATGTATAAAGAAAAACATTTATACATATTGTGGTAATAAATTGTTTATCGGTTCTACTTTGTTCCGTTATTGATAATAATAAATGGAGATAAGTTTAATAACTTTGGTTAAGATTTTTCACATATCTACATTGCATTGCCTAAAATGATAGGTGAACTGAGTCTACTTAGGTATATCAATTCACCTCGATCAGTAGATATAAATCACCTGGGTGCATAGGTGAATAAAGTACACTAAAAGTAGACATATATGATACCTGGGTGAATTAACTCAGGTGAATAAAGTCGACGGCACCCATTTTCCGCGGTATACTATTATTTTGTAACCTAATTCCATCTACTTGATACTTGTTACAAACCGTATGTTTCTTAGCCGGTGATCCTTGGTGATCCCAAGGGCCATGCATGTTTATCAGCAAGTTCCTTACATGAAAAATACCCGTCATGTTACCTTAGACCATACGATAATCTAAACCTCCTAAAGGACAAAGGAATAATGCGATGCCACGCCCCCCGAAGATTAATTAGTCGCAACGAATTTACATTGCATTGCATCGTGTATCCTAACTGAATTATAGCGCTCATCCCGCTTGAGTTGGTACTTTATTTGTCTTGCTGTTTCAATTTAGGTCTTGATGCTTAACTATATATATCTAGCTGGCCTACCTATCTAGTTTTACTATGACACAGAAATTCATCAGGTTCTTTTTGAGTTAAAAACCTAAGACATAATTAAAGTAAAACAAGAAGTTTTATGAAATATTTGCTGGCTTATTTATTTACCTTTTTTATGATTAACCGTGATTAGAATTTTTGAACATAAATATTAGTTTTTTGTTCAGTAGGTTATTACTTTTTCATTATCATCGTATTTAAATGTGCGAGATGACGCGATTACGTGTCCCGGATATCTTTTCCATCATTACTGCATTTCTTTCTCTGATGGATTCTACAGGAACTAGGTTTAGTGTAAACCAGTTAATTATGTTCCTTTTTGCCTCAAACGATTTGTTTAAAATATTAAATTAATAAACAAGATTGGCATAACTAATGCAGCTTGTAAGCAATAGCACATGGCGACTTTTTTCGCTACTTTATCGCAACAGTCGCGGTACAGTATAGCGTATAAAGTCTCCTGCTATTACGCCCAAAACAACCAAAAGTATAACTATCCTACCTCACGTTAGAGAACTCCGCGAGAAGGTCGCTAGGTTCAACAGCAACAGTCCAGAGTCCAGACAGTTACCTACTGTCCTTTAGGAACAAAAATCGCGCTACTCTATCTCGACAAAAAGTAGCCGTGACCGACCTTCCTTAGGGCCACAGATTATGAATGTGTATAAAGTAGGTCGTTTAAAAGGTACTACTTATTTCTAATATATAAGGTTTGTTATATATATTGTGGAGTGTCAATTAACACATAAAGGAATTTCTTCTATTTGAACCTATTGGTTAAACCAATTACTAAGAGTTTAGGGCAAATCAAACGTTGTTATACCCTACTTGTCTTTCTTATTTATCACACTAATAATTATTCATATTTTTTGTTACAGGTAATTTCCAAATATACAGAGCAATGCAATGCAAAACTTCCTTGTTTCTACATCAATGGTAATAATTAACAAATTTGTATACGTAACTCATAAGCACCCGTGAACAACACCTTGTATAAGGCAGTTACTTAATTAGCTGTTATAGCGATGATTTTCCCATTGTTAAAACATACTTCATACAATTCGGCAAATATAAAAAACGTTCAATTTTATAGTGAGTCATGGGAATGTAGCGCGCATATAAATTGCTGTTAAACCAAGACAAAGGCCTCATACAAATATAATTAAAAAGAAGCGGCCGATTGCCTGGATTATAATGTGGCATATGATTATCAATGATTGACCTCTCAATGCGAAAATTCCTGAGCAGTCCATTCACTCCGGTGTAAACAAGTTTAGTATAATCGACAAAATGACTGGACGAAACGCGCGACGCATAGAAATTAATATAGGATTCGAACACATTTTAATTGTGTGTGTAGTTTTTTTGTCGTAATTATGGCAATTTTATATTTATTATTATTATTAATTTTATATTTTACTGTGGAGCAAAATAATTTGTCATCAATCGAAAAATATTTTTTTTCTGACTGGAAATTAATAAAGTTGTGTTTTATCAAGTACTTATAATTTTTACTATCAATCTGTAATCAAAATAACTGTACTATTTATGAGGAGGTACTATTTTGAGCGTTTTTATCAAGCAATATATAATAACTGTACAATTTCTGGGGAACCTAGTTAATCTGTGCGTTTTTGCGTTTTTCCATCGCACCGGCTACGAGCCTCCACGTCCGCCCATGTCTGTGCGAATGCTAAGAACCACGCTAGGAAATACATATTCAGCAGTCTGTGTGTCCGTGGAATTGCATAATTTGCCATTTTATTGGCAACAATAGCGGTATGAGGCGCGCAAGCGCATTGTGCGAGCCTAATGGGTGTCCCAAGTTGGAGGCTATCAGCGATTATAAAAAAGTACACAAATAATCGTCCGATTGGAAAAAGTGACTGTGTTTTAGGTTTTTTTATGAACGTAGCCGACAAACGAGGTGACGTTCTACCTGATGGTAAGTGGATATCGTCGCCCATGGCCTATGGACATCAGCCAAAGGCATCACTGATGCGTTGACGGCCAAGAAAGCTAGAAAGAAAGACAGAACTGTATGTTGAACACAAATTTCGAATGGGTTCAGAAGTTATACAATTAATAACAAATACCAATTCTAACCATGGGTACAATAAATAGGCAGAAGAAAAAAGCGTGAAACAAAGTACTGGCTCTTAAGAGCCTCAAAACAACCGAGACTCGAGTCGCTTGACAGATGACCCAAGGTCATACGTAGATGGATTTGAACTAGAATCGCTGCCTGTTATGCCTTGGGTCTCTCAAGACTAGTGTTTATTAACATAATTAGGTGTGACGCGTTAAACAATATTTTGGTTTGTAGCCATTATTTGATATTATTCGTGCATTACCTTTATAAGCAAATGCTTATAATATTACATTGTCGGTATCCTGAAAGGAAATAGTACTCAGCCCAGGTTATGAAAATGCAAGAATAAAGTCTTATTAAAATCTATATTTGGTGTATCTCCATTTAGGTGAATTTAGATATTGAGTCTATGATAAGTGATTTGACAGGCTTACAATTACGGTAATTGACTACTAATTACTAATTTGCATTAGTCACAGCTAAATTATGTGGTCCAATACATTGTTCTTATTACTATACTAAATTGTTATGCTGTTACAGTTGTCTTGCTATCAAGTAGCAACGAACTATTTAAGCAAACTTATAACACGTTCAAAATACGATCTCAATAAATATAATTTGGAAATAGCCGGCAAACGAGATAATCCACGTGATGGTAAATGGCTATCGTCGCTTATGAACATCAGTGACATCAAAGGCATCACTGATGCGTTGCCGGCCAAGAAAGAGAGAAGAAAAGGAAAGAAAGAACTGGCTTTCAAACCAAAGCCTTGCTGGTAATGTAACAGAAAGTAGTGAATCAGATTCTATAATTCATGTATTCCATAAAAAATTTAAGTAGAATTTGATTGACTAACTTGCTTTACACGCTCGTCTTTTGGCCATGCAATGACTACGAATGTTTTTATCGAAGCTTCATAGTCGTCATGTACTTTAGATAAGTAAAGTAATTTTAGGGCTCCGACTTAGAGGTACAAGACAGCTAGCCGATCTCAACTGACAGTGTAAGTGCTAAATCACGACTTTTTCAATGAAGACAAACCAGTCTTGCTCGCGTTCACCTTTCTTAGCCGATCATATCTGTCTGTGGTGACTTATTCACCGTTTTGTATCTCTGCAGTTATCTAATGATGGAGATAGATTTTGTGTTATATTATCTGTGGAACGCGTATGAATATTTTCAAACAAGTAGCCTCATTTTCGTGCGATATTTCTCCATGTAATTCATGAATTTGTTTTTTAGAAATTATGTATTTTGTTTATGTGGGAAAATGCAATTCAGTAATATAATATTTCCTCAATAATAATCGTAAATCTTATTTACAGATGCTTACTTTAAACAAGTTGAGTTTGGTTACGATTTTGTTATTCGAATAGTTTTGAGTAAGCAAAGCTTTTAACATTAACATAAAATTTGCTTGTATCCTCAAACTGTTGCTTGTTAAGTATTGTCAGGACATTTATTGCCAATAAACATACTTTATATTGTTCGCCAATGGTTTATGTCACAACCGCTGCCAAGTGTTCCGGGTTCGATGCTCAGGCGGCATTTCGTGTTTTGGACTAATACGTTCCCAATAGGTAGAGCAACCATCTTACTGTTTATTTATTTATTTACACTGTATTATATCCTTATATCTGAGTGGTACAAAAGGTAGACTTAATGCTGTTACTGTAGATCTCATAAATACCGCGTTAAAAGATGTTGTACAGTCGATAAACCTCGTCGTGATACTTAATTGTTAGGCAAGAGTAAGATGAATCTTACTCAACATCGTCTTTTACTGTGAGATTATAGTCAAGCATTAAATTAAAAGAAATACATATAAGTAGGTATATTAATTTTAATAACTTTCGCGTAACTTTCGATAACATTGTAACATTGAGGATAATCGCAGTACCCAAGCAAGCATTGCTTATCCTATGACAATTTTTTCTATTTATTTTATTTACAAGTAACTGAATAAACATAATAAGTAAAATGAAATTTTGCTAACTCAGTTATGTAGTTCAACGGTAACATGTTAATAAATATACCTAATTGTTTTTTTTTGTAGCCACTGTATTCAATGTAGCTTAAAATTTTGTCCACCAGGCTGGCTTTATGCGAATTAACGAATTACCAGATCGAAGAATTATAATGTTTTGTTCCCTAAAGTAGGCGAACTAATTTCAAACATTGTATTTTTTATTTATTTTTTTTAATTTATTTATTATGAAAGAGAAAATAGTTTGAAAATAGTTTGTGGCTAGTTTGCCTGACCATTGAACTTTTATTTCATTTATCATATGATTATCAACTTTCTATATTATGATATGTAATATTATTATATGGTGTTCTACTCAGCGATGACAAGGAGCAAGCCAATAGAACTTCGGAATAAAAGCATATTTATGTCTCTACACAACTGCTGTCAGCGTAATATAATTATATATGGTCAATCATGGCCGGCGTCCCTTCAAGTCTAATTTGGCCGCATTAGAAAATTTTACGACGCTGTGCTACAGAGTAGAAAACTATAGAAGTTCCATCGTACTTCTCTTTTTTCAAATACTTTACGAAGTAATCAATAAGGTTACTTTTATTTAGATTCTTTATTAACTAAAATCAAAATAATGTTTTGTATATAATTTTACTGCATTGTATATTATATATTATTGTATTGTGTTACATATTAGAATTAAATATTATATATTTTTTTATCAGTGAAATGATATCAGTTTTGTATGAAAATTTTATGAACATAAAATGGCGCGGGCGCAAAAAACATAAGTTTCTCTTTTTAAATGTATACATTTACACTTAAAATTTAAAGTTATAGAACTTTAATATTTTACTCCAGTATAAAACAGAAACACTTGAAATGTATGGTCATAGAACTTTTTTACTCCAATATTCAATATTAAATAGAATAACAGTTCGGTCTCGATATTCTATTAGACACTTCTATCATTTGGTTTTCGGTGTTCATTCTATGACCAACACGAAAATATGTTCCAATCTCTTATCTCCCCGCACCGGTGGTCGTTATCTATCATATCCAGACATAAAGTATGATGTAACCTGTTCCAATTTTTTATACAATAAAGGTACCTGAGATTGAAGTGTTCCGTCCAAAGTTTTTGGTCCAAACCAAACAGTTTGAAAGATGGTTGTGGAGATCGAATAACCAAGATTTATTTATAACTAAATTAGCTTCTGCCCGCAGCTTCGCCCGTGTGGTTTTTGGTCAGTTTACATAAATCATAAAATTAATACTCTTAAACCTTCTTCAGGAATGACACTGTCTACTAATGAAAATCGTACAAAAATCTGTTCTGAAGTTTTTGAGTTTAACGTGTTCATACAGACAGACAGAAGCGGCCGAGGGACTTGATTTAATAATATGACTTATATATCGTACTCGTAGATTTACTTTTGTGTACACTTCTGTGCTTCTAGGTGCTTGTTTATAACTTTTCTCACAGTGGAGGGTGTATGCATTTAAAGTGACAGCTGTCATTTGTATATTTGTGGCACCAAGTTTACCGACTATCTACTCTTAGCTGGCTGAGGAGGAAACGGTGAACCATCTTCTAGAGAAACTTAGTATCACAGTAATGTGGTAAAAGCTGGTTGCACGTGTTGTGAGAAGGAAGATATAATTATCTTTTCCTAAAAGAGTAGATAGAACCTACCTCAAAATCAATAGATCCCTTAGCATTGTGGTAGAATTAAACAGTTGGAGATCCTAGAGCGATAAAAAGTATTTTGTTGACTTCCAAAATAAACATCTTACTCGTAAACTAAGTATTCCTAAGTTCATAAACTAATAGGAAATTGCCCTTGCTTCGCTTCGAGAAAAATAGTAAAAAAAAGTCAATAATAATAATAATACTGTCACCCGGGGATAGTGTAGCTTCCCAACAGTGAAAGAATTTTTCAAATCGGTTCGGTAGTTTCGGAGCCTATTCAATGCTAAAAATCAAATCTTTCCTCTTTATAATATTAGTATAGATGAAGTATTTATTAGTGATAGGGTCACAAATTTTCATCGCTCCTCAATTGTAACTTTTATTTTTTAATTGTTTACAATAAAGATCAAATTGTGGTACAATTTTAGCGGAATGAACACCGCAGCTTCTTTCGCTTTGGTAGTCAGCAAATTACTTATTACTACTTAATTATACGATACCTATCATCACTAACAAACTAGTCGGAATAAAATGGCGTCGTTGTCTTTACGATATCTAATTAATGTTGTACGTAATGACAACAATATTTAAATTGAATTTGTAAGCATTAAATGAACAGTTATAAGGAAATAGGATGGAGTGGAATTTGACATTTAACATTTTTCATTAGAAGGATTATTTCCTGTTGCAGTTAGAGGCAACAGACAGAAATCAGTGCTTTGTTTACCACACTATGAAGGAATCTCTGTATATAACGTTTCATTCTAGCGTTGCTAGCAAAGTTAGCCCTTTATTACATAAAACCTTCATAGATTTAATTGATTTTTTATGGAAATAGCCGGAGCTGACTATCCACCTGATGGTAAGTGCTATCGTCGCCAATAGACATTAGCAACACCAGAAGAATCACTCATGCATTATCGACCAAGAAAGGGAGAAGAAAAATAAAAAAAACTGGCTCTCAAGTCCCTAGCCGGAATACAAGTCGTTTGGCGGCTGACTCAAGCGAGAGGTAGTAGAAGATGAACCCATGGAGAAATAATAATAGTAATAATGGTATAAATGAACTATTAGAATCAATATTACCAATATAATCCCTTAGAGGGGCCCCATATTGTATATTACTAAACGTAGTTGTGTGCTTAATACCATAACTACATGAATATATTACGTTTCATCCAAACTTAACGTCTCAAAGCACTCTAATCTATGACCATCTTAAACCAATCGTCGGAATTCAATCAAAAGTACAATTTTCATAAAGGTTGCAATAAAATTAAATAGAATCTGATATTTCTGGTTTATAGCTCTGCAGCCAATCGGAGCCACTCGTCTATTAATTGGTCGGCCAATGGCGTCGGAATCATTGGATGTGAATCACGGAACTATGTGTCGACGAATTCAACATTTTTGTTAAAGTTTATGGCCGTTTTATGAATTGATATCGATTGAGCTTTTATGTATTGGCTGTCGTTTCGTTATCTGCGATTGACATGTGTTTTCCGGTTGTTGCTGAGCAGAGATAGCTCAGTGAGTGACCGGACTCCCACGCTAAGGTTTCGGATAATTTTACTTGCTGTGAAACTGTTTTTAACTGAATATTGTAAAAAAGGGCGGAAGGGACCGTAAAAATCTGTAGTCTTCCATTATTAAGACCAAGACGTTCTTACTCTTAGTTTATTATTCAGCAAGCACCGGAATGATTTGGTCTTAAGAATGGAACTCTTAGGATCTTACGCAATTATTCTTTCCGTTCCTCTCAATATCCAGTTAACAAGAAGTTCGTAAGGCAAGTAAAAATAAGTTGAATCCAAAAAAAATTTTTTTTTTAAACGCTTTTATTTCAATATTTAGTTTATAAAATTAGCTACAAGTTGTGAAAATTTCAAGTCTCTACGTAAAATAGAACATAGAGAATTATGCGTCTAAAGTCTGAAAATCGTTTTTTTTAATTTAACAACAAATAAACAATGAAAATTAGTTTAAAATATGATTTTCGTGTATTGTCATCGGAAATACACATGTCTGCCAAATTTCATCAATTTTCATTAAAGGGAAGTCATTCAAATTAACGTTACAAGATTTGATCCTCCGAAGTGAAGCTAAATATAAACCTTATTGCCGTGTAAATAGAGTAGCATTTTGATCGATTTGATGCTTTGATGCTCCGAAGTGAAGCTAAATAAAAGCGTTTAAAAAGTCACTGAGTAATAGGACATTGTAGGCATTGCCCAATCTAAGACCTAATAAAATCAGCCCAGTTACTTAAAAAAGGACAAGATGCGAATTTGCCATTTTTAAATCGGTCAAAAATAAATTAAACTCAAATTGTAATAAGTATTTTATTTGTAGTAGGTACGTAAAATCGCGATCGGTATTTCAATATCAATAAACCTTAAAAAAATTAAAAATTTTGTATTGGAGCTAATTCGTACTGAACAAGCACGAATAAGTACTCTACTGTAGACTTGATCAGAGGTGTACAACCTTTTTGTTTTTGAGTCCTTAACCTGGAACCTTAAAGGGTGTCAACAAAATTTTTATCTAAAACCATAAATGCTATTGTAACCACCTGCGAGAAAGTGATTTTACCGCACCGCTCGCACCACTCGCAAAGGTCGGCGAAAGCTCAGGTCACCAGGAAGCGCGTGGACGCAGCTTAGAGCATCTAATTTACTGTACCTCGGATACGTGGGGATTGTAAATCATCGCGTGAAAGCGACAGTGCCGCCTTATTGGAGTCTTACTGCCGGCGAGTGGCGATAAGCGAATGTTTATTGAAATTTTCAGGCCTTAGTACTAATAAGAGTGGTTTACCTTACGTTTCTTTGCATTTATTTTTAATTTATTCACACTGTTTATACATAAATATTAAACTTAGAGACATCCGCTTTTAGGCTTGAGGAACTTTTAAAAGCTCGAGCACTTTTAGGAATTTTCAGGCTTTATGAGTAATAAGCTGATGGCTTACCTTACGATGTGCGTGGGGCCTAGGTTAAAACTATCAAATGTTGTTATAGTGAAAAAATTAAAGGAAAACTTTGATCTGGAAATCAAATTCAAATTAATTAAATTTGCAATTTGATAAAAAAAAATAATTTACATAATTTAGTTATTCTATATTATTGCTCATTTACTCGGGAAAAGTGCATGTGGAATATTATTCTGAATCCAAAAAACAGTTGAAAATAGCAATATGTTCCTAAAATAGTACGACACATACCTTAGCAGCTAGTTATGAAATCATCCGTGTATAACGCGCTAACTGCTTGGGAAATCGGCAGGTGGGGTAATAAATTGGTTTAAGATGCCTTTCGTACTGAAACTGAGGTGTTCGTTGATATTTTGCAGTTACGTCACTGAGATTACCTAGTAATGTATTTTCACTGGTCAATCATACCGCTTCTCAATAGAAATCTCGTGTTCCTTGGAGCTTAGGGGGTAATTCTTGCTTTGCTTCTCTCTTTCTTTCTTGTTCAGCAATGCATCGGTGGCTTTGGTATGCATGTTTTTATGCCCTTCAATGTATAAAAGTCATTTTCTTAAAATTCTTAGATAAGCCACTTCAATTCTAAAGGTGCGTTATTTTTTCCTAAGTCATATTACTTAATGTCTTTTTACTAAAAAAAAGTCATGCGTAACTCCAATGCTCTTAAATGGTATTACTTAATTAGCTTAATAAGGTTTATTACTTAACTAGAACGAGTTAGGAAATGGTATAATTTAATAACCGACAACGTCAACCCTTTGAACTAGATCGTTCTTGTTAGGATATGTCCAATTAAAGTTTTCTGTTTCAATTTCAAGCCTATTAGTTTCTTAATTTAATACATTTAAGACATTAATAAGCCTTCTATCACACACTGTAGCAGTGTGCTAATTTTTAGTTCTTGTACAAATATAAAAAGTAAACTAAAGTGAATCAAATGGATTGCAAACAATGATTTTAGTCAAATAATCAACAACAATATTGATTTTACATTTGGCACACCAAATATCTATACTAAATATGTCACAGTTAGTCAGTCAATCAGCCTTAGTCTGGAATCAAACTCTGGACTTCTTACTCGGCATTATTACCAACTGAATAATAAGTTCGAAGAAATCACATACGTATCCTTCTATTAATTGAGTACGAAAAAGTTCTGTCCATGAATAATTTTTTACTTGACAATGGAAACTTTACTCGATAAAACATTCGCATTGTATGAACATAAATTCAATAGATGAAGTAATTCAGAAGTAACATGACCACTAACAGATATTTAAAGATGTATTCTTATTCCATTGCAACACAACTACTTCAAGCAAAACAATCTTCACCGTATAACGCGTGCAAATTGAAAATAAAACATTTTCTGCTCATCAAACCAGTAATGTAATAAATGGTCGATAATGAGAATTTACGGTGGTACCGTACACTAATACCTATCACGTTTTAACACGTTTCTAAGCTGAGCACGTAGAGAATGAAAACTGCCTATTTGTACAAATAAGGCAACGGTTTTACTGCAAGACCTTGACGATCAATGAGTTGTTGAAACTGTGAAAAAAAAAATCATTAAGTGATGTCGTATTTGAGTAACGGGGAAATAATATTTTCTATATTTTTAATCTTCTGAATTTTTGTTTTTGGCATGCCAAAATCTATTAAATTAGACATTTGAAACAATTTATAATGTTCTCGATTCATTTGTCAGTTGTTTACACATACAAAATGCCTCGAAAAAAATTCGATGCAAATATAGGATTAAAACACGGATAATTAACTGGTAGGCTCATAATGATCAAGATAGTGGAAATCGTCTATCGTCTAAAAAATTATTTAATACGAAATTTCATTTATATTTATTTAGATTAAAATGTTTTCTGTGTATTGCAACTTACACTTTATAACAATTAGCCCCTCCCTCGTTAATTTTTAAAGTAGATAATCTCTAACAAAAAAACATCGTCAAAGATGTCACCTATTAACCTAAGCCATAGTCTCTTGAGACTAGACTATTGTAGTCAAGCATTAACTTATATGCTATAAAAAAAATCGTTTATAGCTTACTTATTAACAGTTTGACAACTCTATAAAGGACTATTCCATCGAATATACGACGTAGAATCGTTTTAAGCGACACAGAAAAGAAATAAATCTAACGGGAAAGAAAAACTGCGGTACTTTAACGACTAGATACTCGTCAATAGACAGGCAAAAAATGGCCGGCTCGAGTTAGACATGTCATACATATTCGCAGGATGGCTTTCCTTTTGGAGAAGGTAAAAACCAATACTCTTAATCAAGGCATTGTGTTTGTAATTTACTAGATGGCGACACTTGTATTTGTAGCAGAGGTTGGCATTTAGCAATAGTAGTACATGTTACTGAGCTTATAAGGTGTGGAATCGGGATATGTCTACTGATGTCTAAAAAATGACGTGCATAAGTGTATCAATGATACCTATATGAATAAAATATTTTGACTTTGACTTTGACTTTGAGAGATTTCAGGTTTCAGGGTTGCCAACTTTTATTAGAAGAAATAGAGTATCTGATTTCAAAGGAGGTAAATAAAGAGTACGGACTTCCAAAAAGAGTATAATTTTAATATATTTTAAAAAAGTTATTTTTTGTACTTTTTGAAGCACATAATCTTCAATTGTTTTTAAAAGAATTGTATGACTCCAAACATTCTAACTTTAAAATATAGATCAAGAGCTCGTTGTGTAAAAAAATATTTTAGCATACTCTATTAATGTTATAGATTATAGAGTACGTCTACATGATATAGAGTACAATACTCTATTTTAGAGTACGGTTGGCAACCCGAGGTAGGAATCGTAGTTTTCAGATGTGAGGAAGTACTAGGGTTACTAGGTACTGTAGCTACACTGTACTATAAGTGGTGCCATGATAGTGACCGTACAGTAGCGTTGAATGAGGTCACTGAAACGTTTATATCTTAAAATAAAATTGATTATGTTATTGCTAGGTACTACTAATTATTAAATTATGGCAACTACTAGATTATGAGAAATGTTTTTGTGTATGTGTGTGTTTCATTAAGTCATTTAAAGGTATTTATAAGTAGACAGCCAAAGACGTTTCGAGAACCGGGAAGTATACCTAGATGTAGGTATCTATTGCAAATAAAATTAAGCACATAATGAAATATTATAATATCATTACTAACACTTCTAAACAAAATGATATTTCAATTAACACGCCGTGTACAGGTATAAATAATACTAACTACTTATATTACTATTTCGCCATCATTTAAATGTTTAAGCGAAGTTTCCGTTTAGTAAGAAGATTGCATTCATTTCCATATAAACTTCTCGAAGTAATTAGAAAAGAACGACATCGCACCATCGCTGATTGGCTCCACAACAAAAACGGATCAAGGAGCGTTCACACTTGTTTTGTCCTACTGATTAACCTCATTAACTCTATTAACATCCTCATTAACTTCATTAAACCCGCTTTCCCGCAAGTGTAAAAGCTCATGATATTCGTTCCATTCACAAATACCTGGCCAATTTAGATCATAATCTAGTTATTCTACGAAACGGGTTACGGGCACATGCAACTGAGCTGCGTAAATAGTGTATGCACTATCCGATCTCTTGTCTTTCTGTACGTCACAGATAATGAATAAACTGTTATGTTATATTCTATTATATTTTATAATATTTAATTTTAAAACTAACAGAATAAATGTAAAAAAAGCTAAAAAGATCAACATGAAATAAAAGAAAATTAAATTAATTCATCTTTATCTATTTTATTACTCTAACACGCTCTGTGTCATGTGTACTTGTGTAGTATGTACCTACACACTAGACCGAATAAGGAATAAAACGTTCATAAATCAAGTTTGTTAAAATGTACGAAATACGAATACGAATGTACGAAAAACATTTAATATTATTAATACCAAAGACGGATGGTGTGCATAATGCTTAAGCTAATCTATTATAGATTGATGTTAAAAACACCGGCATAACTTGTACGTGCAAATATTATGAACTTTTTATATTTCGCTTTCTATATTTAACGTATCTACCGATCTAATGAAATAATTCAATTGCAGCGTGTTAGGTTTACTAAACTCGGTATGTGTCTATATATCTTTACGTGATCGTTTAATTACTGGCGATAGAGAAATGAAAATACCTTTGAAGTGCCGTCTTATGGGAATTTTTCATAGGAATGATAATTTACTATCAAGTCGAGGATGGGTTTTTATAGCGTTTTAAAATGACTAAAGTTTCGCAGATAAAGTACCGTTAGACATTCGGTAGACGCACCCGGAAGATTTATAATAACATGCAAAGATTTAAATATAAATAAAATAAAGTTGTAATAGGATACTATTAAACTAAAGTAACTAAAGATTGGTATCTGATTTACAGCTAAAGAAGTAAACAAAGTCATCACTTCTATATCGCAGTGCAAGTCTTATGGCCACGACGGGCTTAGTATTGAGCATTTGCGGTATGCTAGTCTTCATCTGCCTCGAGTTCTTGCAATGTTCTACAACATGTATAGCACATTCGTATTTTCCTGCGGCACTGTTGAAAACTATGGTGATACCAATTGTGAAGAATAAAAGTGGAGACATTTGTGATAAATCCAACCACAGGCCGATTTCCCTTGCCACTATTGTTGCGAAAGTGCTTGACAGTTTGCCTGATACACAGCTTGCCAAATATATAAGTCTACATGACAATCAGTTTGGTTTCAGAGCGGCTCTGTTAACGGAGTCAGCAATATTATGCTCTGTAAGAAAAACACCTATTTACGCCTGCTTTCTTGACCTTTCCAATGCATTTGACTGGTTAAGATAAGATATAAGAAGATAAGAAGTCCTGTAGTAGAAATTGAAAGATATTAATATGCCTGAAGTAGTGATCAGGATCTTCAAATTCTGGTCATCTGTCTGGTCAATCAATGTCGTGCGGTGGTCAGAAACATACTCCATGCCGTATAGACTGGAGTGCGGGGTTTGGCAGGAAAATCTCCAATTCATACTTTTGCTGAAAACAATATTTTAAATTCATATTACTATGTATTTTTAGTATGGTAATAGTCATAAGACGATTAATATATACCCCTTAAACTATTAACATTATTAAAAACAGATAGCACTCCTTTTGTGTCGGCACGTTATACAAACTTGACCTCGGTCAAGAATCGAACCCTGGACGCTTGGAAAAGTAGTCAAGGCAACAAAAACTAGTATTAGCGTTAGCTCCTTTCAAAGCGATGACCATGGAAGATGGTCCAGTCGTATTATGTCATTAAGGGATGCCATCGAACATTCCATCAATGTGGTTTATCGGCTCAATTCCTATGGGTTATGTGTTAATTAATACTTCTTGCGTTGATTCATCATTTTAACATAATTTCAAGTGTTTATTACTCTTGAGTGATGGCGGTGAATCATAAAATTAAATAATTTTAGCTACCAGCTTAGAGCCGTATTGGGGCGGCTTAACCCAATCCCATGCTGGCATACTAGGATGTCTTAAGAGGCAATATAAGTCGGAGAACAAGGATTATTTTGGTTAAATTTAGACTATGCTTCCCATCCGACACAAGTTTTAAATAAAGTTTCTATGCGTAAAGGATTCCAATTTGAGTTATCTGTATACATTGTGTATTGTGTTTTCATGGTAATTCAAGTTGAAGATTACTTACTAATCTGATTTTATGTATAAATTTTCTACGGAAGAGCGGGACATCCTGGTACAGGTAAATTTTTTCAAATAACAACAGAACAATATAATTGTATACGAGTAACTCATTTTTTCATTAATGAGTTACAGTCAATAATTAATTTTTAATTTTACATTTTCATCTGTGCAAACGATACTCGAACAGCTCTGCCACTAAAACTACATAGATCACTAGCTAACGTATTTAAACGCATGACTATTAGAACATATTAAAGTCTAATATGGTATTGCCACATTAAAACAGGTGTGTCCGATGAATAATTTACTGCAACCTACATGAATGGAATCAACTTAATGTATCTCCAGACACTAATGTATGTATCTTTGTCAAAATCTTTTTAATGAAACTGAAACATATTTAGCTTCAATTTAATCTATAGGTAATCGCGTAATAATATTACAACTTTGTCGCAGTAATTGCATTAACTGATCTGATGTTAATAACGGGGTTTTTATAGTCAACATTGAATTGCAAGGAATAAATATTACAGTAAAGTCGTTTTTTTACCCAAATACGCCAGAAGAAGGGACCCATTTAAATTTGTAAAATTTTTAAAATTTGTAAAAATTTGTTTGTGTGGCTGCTTGGGAAAAACAAACAAGATTTGATTAGTTGAAGAATGGGTCCCAACTGTTAATCCTTCTATGGTGTAGTTGTTCAGTATTACTTTTAACAACTTCTAAACTACTGGGCTTGTTTTTTTCTTTTTCTTTTTTTATGCAGTCGGGATTTTTTTTTAATTATAATAATTTTTCTCTACCGGTTCTTGCACTTAGTTCCTTTTAACTCCATGTTCCACTTTGATATGGATTTTGTCTTAATTTTGAGAATATCTTCCACGGAACACAGATAAGTGTTCCGTGATATCTTCCAAGAGTGTACAGTTGGCAAAAGAATTAGGTATCAAACAAAAACATTCTGTAATATTTAATATTACAGAATGTTACAGAACGAGGGTAGTACGTTACTCTTCGTCACAGTTAAACTTTTGCTTACAAAGTAATAAGCGGTAGAGGAAAATGGTAGTAAAGAACATATTTCATTCATTACGCAGTTTATAATACCCGGCACGTCTAATTGACTACAAAGTCCCTTTCAAATATACCGAGCTATGCTCAAATACTTGGCGGCAATTTTAGTGTCACTTACCAGTAATTTATGCAATTTTGCAGTTAATATAAATACGAGAATTGTGAGTTTTAAGCCTGGTTGAATGGCTGATTGGTAAAGTGGATGCGACGTTGTCATGCCAAGTATCTAAGGTTCGAGTCCCGTTACATTGTAAAACTAATATTATCATATTTGTTAAAGTTAGTTAACCTCAATTAAATATAAATAAATATCTAAACGCTTCCACCCTCATACTCCAAATAAAATATCATTAACACGCACAACCTGAAAACAAATATTTCGTTGTCACGTAAATGATTATCTGACCCATATCTGACTCGACCGCGAATCAAAACCGGGACCCCTTGTTTCACATTCAGGACGCCCCAACTCAGAGTCACATAACGGTTACTTAAATCGCTCCTTAGTACAGAATCACAAAAATTCACTCTCAAAGTCAGTTTACGGACAATTACAGTTAAGTATACAAATATCTTTACTAATTATTTAATGTTGATTAACATTGATATTTTTGAATGTCAAGTCAAATCAACCACTCATCGGTGACAACGACTGTTAGTAGTGCTGCCATAAATAAAGATAAACCGATACTTAACATATTTAATGTCAATTTATTATGGACTCCTTACGACTTAATAAACAAACCTTTCTGAGTTAGGACGATAGTTACATAAGCGTGAATATATGCAACACTGTGATACAAATATAAACAATAAGCATGCACAATCGTCAGAAATATACCTTCATTTACTTAACAACAAGCCACACATTGCTGATAGGCACGAAGTGTTAATCCTTTCACGTATTTGTTAAAACAAGTTTTTGCGAAGCACAAAAACGTGTACACCGACATAAACGCTTCGATCATTAGACACCAGAGCAAATTGGTAAACCAGAAACTCTTAGAGCCCCAGTGAAATCCTTGAACGATTATAAGGCTACTTTTTACTCCACAAACGCTCGCTGTATAGGTGATCGAACCTAAAATTTCATTTGGCTAACAAATTGAGCTTGCAAATGAGCTGTTTAAGTATAAAAAAAACATCACAAAAACCTATTTATGTATCCCGACAACTGTTTAAGTTTTTATAAAATTGATCCAAGTTAAACTAATCAACGCGAGGAAGTGTTTGCATGTAAACCGGTTTTATAAGACAATGCCCTATATTTTTCTCGTCAACGCCTCGCAACTTCTAAACAATTATTTCATCTTATTGTTCTCCTTTGTCTAATACATAAGAGCGATCGTTTCTTATACAGATTTAACTTTTAATGTTACTTAAATCAAAGGCTTAAGGCTCTTGTTGTGGGTGTCTAAATAAATCCATGGCAAGTTTATGCAACAGTCGAGCTACCGTAACTCTTTGAGCGACTATTGTCGCACCTTTCTCTATTATCAATAAGTCGGTTGCAAATCAGAAAGTGGCATGGTCGGTGTTATCTATGAATTTCAAAATTGACAAAATTAGAGACATTATACGTGGAGAATTGCAAACTGTTTTCACTCAACACATTCAACCTCAACTTTTAGAGGTCCGGAGTGCTGTTACTGCTATTGAATCTTCTCTGGGTCACTTCAATGCTGAGCTAGAAAAAATCAAGTCTGAATATGCGGTTCAAGCCGAAACGTTGAGTAATTTAAAAACAGAAGTTGAATTATTACGTACTTCTAACGTGTTGCTACAATCGAGACTGACGCAGTTGGATGAACGGTCGCGGTCCTCAAACGTCGAAATACAATGCGTCCCCGAAAACAAGCAGGAGAACTTAGTCAATACTGTAGTGCAACTGAGTAAAATCATTAAGTGTCCCGTTAGCGAGGCCCATATACATTATTGCTCCCGTCTAGCAAAAATGAACAAATCTAGTCCTCGCCCCCGTTCAATATTAGTCAAATTTAGCAGCCCTCGCCTTCGTGACGAATTTTTGGCGGCTACTAGTAAATTTAATAGAGTCAGCCGTGATGACAGGCTAAATACGAGCCACTTGGGTATTGGTGGAGACAAGAAGAGCCTTATCTACGTCACCGAACACCTCACAGCCGAGACTAAGAGCTTGCATGCTGCTGCGCGCACTAAGGCGAGAGAACTGAAATACAAATTTGTATGGATCCGCGATGGGAAAATCTTCATGCGCAAAAATGAGGAATCTAATTATGTATATGTTAGGAATATAGATCTTTTAAATAGTTTATCATAAGACGCTAAATTTGCTTATTTGTTACTAAAAGGCACTTTAAATTGTTATTATCAAAACGTTAGAGGATTAAGAACAAAAACCTTAGATTTGTTTAACAATATTGTTTGTAATAATTTTGACATAATAATTTTTACAGAAACATGGTTGAACAGCAGCGTTTCTGACAGAGAACTTTTCGATGATCGTTACGTGATATACAGACGTGACCGGGAGAGTAGTGGTTTCCATAGTAAAAAAGAAGGGGGCGGTGTGCTAATTGCCGTTTCAAATAGATTCAAGTCTTATCGCTTATTTAATTTCGAATCTGATTGCGAGGACCTCTGGGTGCAACTGGATCTAAATGATAATCAAGGAATAATTAAACATTTGTACATCTGCAGTGTTTACATACCCCCTCCGGTTCAATTGCACATTATAGATCATTTTACTAGTAACACCAATCGAGTCATGGACAAGATCAGCGGCGATACTCTTATTGTTGGGGACTTTAATCTAAGTAGCTTATCGTGGGATCCTCCTAGCAACTTGCAGACCTTGCAGTGCTCACCTGTTAGGTCTAACAGCATGTTAAACAACACTCTTATTGACTTTATGTCCCTTAATCACTTGGCTCAGTACAACTTTTGTTTAAATAATAAGGAAAGAATACTCGACTTACTACTGAGTACTACGCCTATATCAAACTTGCTTGTATGCGCGGATCCACTCTCGATTGTAGATCCTTTACACCCACCTTTAGAGTTTGGTATCGCGCTTGATTACGTGGAATGTTTTAAATCTAAGTTCGAATCTCGGTTTCTCTTTTATAAAGCAGACTACAAAAAAATTTTATCGGAACTAAACAATATTTCATGGGCTACCGAACTGGCTGATTGTACCTGCGTTGACGACATGGTTGCGACTTTTTACAAACTGCTTAGACTTTTAATTGCTAAACACATCCCGAAATCTAGGCCCCGCAATACTAACAAGCGTCCTATATGGTTTTCAAGGTCATTGATCAGAGTAATTAACGAGAAACTTAAATACAGATTAAAATATCGTAAATATGGCAATCCACGTGATCTACTTACTTTCGAGCTACTACGTGACAGATGCACCAAATAAAAAAAATCTAATTATAACATGTACTTAGAACGCTTAGAGTCCTCTTTATCATCAAACCCCAAACTATTCTGGTCTTTTATCAAAAGTAAGAGAAGGGGCTGTAGTATATACCCCGCTCAAATGTCTCTCGGCAATGCCTCTGCTACCACGGGACCAGATATTTGCAATCTGTTTGCGACACAATTTTCTTCCGTATATAATACTGACAAATTACATGTATATGATAAATCTTATTTATTTCCTCCTACCAATTATCTGACAACTATATCTGTTACTCAAGATCAAGTCTACAGAGTTTTAAAAAGACTCGACCCCACTAAGGGTGCTGGTCCGGATGGAATTCCGGCAGTTTTTGCTGTTAGATGTGCTAGCGCACTTGCATTACCTCTGTCCATAATAATTAACAAGTCCCTAAATTCCGGCACGTATCCAACTTTATGGAAGGAGGCTCTCGTAATACCACTGATGAAAGGAGGTGACGCTAGTCTTATTAAAAACTATCGACCAATCTCATTAATAACTATTTTTGCAAAGGTCTTCGAAATGATATTGTGCCCTATATTGTCTTGGCATTTTAAGCAATTTATAGCACCGGAACAACATGGTTTTGTCAAGGCACGGTCAACGGTAACCAACTTGGTGTCCTTTGTCGAAGATCTCGCTCAAGGGGTTGACCTAGGGCAGACTATAGATTGTATATATACAGATTTCAGTAAGGCCTTCGATAAGGTTAACCACGATGTCTTACTCAACAAACTTTCATCTGCTGGAATAGCTGGCAATCTCTTAAGTTGGTGCAGGTCATACTTAAAAAACAGACAGTCTGTAGTAATAGCAGGTGGTTTTAAATCAAAGCCTTTCACGTCTTTATCCGGTGTACCGCAGGGCTCCCATTTGGGTCCGCTGCTGTTCGATATATTTATAAATGACGTAGTTGAATGCTTCACCAACTCAAAGTTATACATGTTTGCCGATGATTTAAAGTTTTTTAGGCCGGTCAACTCTGTTGAGGAGGTAACGCTTCTACAAAATGACATAAATAATCTGGTCTCGTGGTGCACATCAAATGGCATGAGTCTAAACATTGAGAAATGTTACGTAGTTCGCTATGGTAGGAAAAAACATGTTACCCCCAGGTCCTATCATATAAATGGCATATTACTGAAAGAGACAGATTACATTCGAGACCTAGGTGTAATCCTGGACAACAAGCTGCGCTTCAATATTCACGTAGATAATATTGTGACAAAAAGTTTTAAAACTTTAGGCTTTGTACTACGAAATTTTCGCGAGTTTAAGAATGCTTCTACGAAACTTGCAATTTACACTGCCCTCGTACGTAGCATCTTAGAGTACGGTAGTGTCGTGTGGAATCCTCACTACGATGTATATATTAAACGTCTAGAGAGTGTGCAGAAACGGTTTTTATGGCACCTAGCATACAGTTGCAACTTGGCTAAAACGCTACCAAGCTACGAAGAACGACTTCGACATTTTGGCTTGAATTCGCTCCTTGAACGCAGGAAGCTGCTGGACAACGTGTTTTTGTTTAAACTGATCAATAACTTTATTGACGCACCTAACCTTCTGTCCCAAATAAGTCTTAGGGTTCCTAGGGGATTGCCAAGGTCATTACATCTTAAACCTTTCATTGAAAGACCTGCCAAATCAAATCTAGGCCATTACTCCCCATTAAACAGATGCACGAGGAGTTACAACATTGTTCACAACACGCGTGTACGTACTGGTAAACTCAGTGAGGACAGGAGAAAGTCAGATACCCAGAATAATCCTCTTAACGTTGATATATTCAGTAATAAGTTACCCACATTTAAAAAAATCATTAGAAATTGTTGATACATTTTTTTTATTATGTTGATTATCTTTATATTAAATTTAATCCAAATGTAATTAATTTAATAATTTTCAATTTTCTTGATGTTCTTATCATTATTATTATTACTATTGCAATTTTTACTTTTACAATTCTTTTATTTTTATTATTATTATTATTTTTAGTTTCTGACATTTAATTTCTTGCCGTTTTAATGTTAGTACATTTTAATTATTGATATTTTAATTTTTAACATTTATTTATTATTTTAAAGATTTTAAAGACATTTTTATTTTCCTATTCTGCCAAATTGTGATTATGTGCTTAAGTGACTTTTATCTGTATTTTAAGTTGGTTTTTTTTATGACTTCTCAAAACTGTTGCTGCCTGTACTATTAGTTTGCACCTGTAATTGAGGTGACACTAACCTTGAGTGTATGTAATTGTCTTTAAATGCATGTATTCGTGTTTACTTTGTTGGTGCAATGAAATAAATAAATAAAAAATAAATAAATAAATAAATAAATAAATCTGTCACCGGGTGATAAATGTCTTCGATCATTACAAGTATTATCTGAAATGGCCGGACTGGATGGCAAAAACTGGGCTGATCTAGTTGATTGATAGTGCGTCACACTGGGTCAGATACGATGCTTAATTACTTTTTCAATTTGTACTTTAACTAGAACATCTGAACACTGATGACATGGTGTTGATTCAACGCTTTTAATTGAAGCTAAGTAATTGCCTAATCGATGCACACGGCCGCGTAATGAATAAATAAAGTGGAATTTTCAATAAAGATTTACAATTTGTAGCTACGAGTGTTTTGCACTTATTTTTATCCTTTATCCAAACTATTTTTTAGTTACGAGAACATGAATTCGTTTTCTTTGACAAAATATTTAATCTACAGGTAATTGAACTTTTTAAGAAACAAAAAACGGTAACAAAAACAATACTAACAGCTAAAGCTTATCCCAATGATAAAATTGACACCTATCAACGAGAATATTTTGATGTTCGCCATATCATGTTAAAAGTATTTTTAATTATAGAACTTGGAAGATTAAAGTCGTTGTACTAATGACTTCATGCAATTATGCATTAAATGGCAGAGGCGGTAAATGGCAAATTATTGAGTCCATACTGTCACAGTGTAGTTTATTTACGCCCTACAGCTTTGAAGGCTCTTGCAACAGTACTGTACATAAATAAGATCAATTTCTTGAATCTTTCAAATAGATTTGTTGCGTATATTAAGGCACTTGTAGTATCAAAAACAACTAATGCGATATTGCACGTGAACAAGAACAAGTTATTGCTTGATGAAAAGCGAGTTAAATTTATCGACAAAATTTTGCTTTTAAACGGCACTAAATTTTTTTTGACACACTATTTAACAATATTTTTCTCAATTCTTACTTTAGTCAGTAAACAAAGCAGTTCGTTTCTCTCTTGATCAAGAAGATCTTTCTTCTTCTTTCGCATTGTAGACGTACGCAGAAGAAACAGATGATAATGCGCAGTGATCGTCAGCTTATCTAGACAATGTTTATTTCAATTAATTGTATTAAGTGCTAATTTTGCATTTAGTTTTCTATATTTAAACTAAAGTGACACTAAACTGATTACTTAAGCAATAATAGTACATTATGATACAAGTGTGGTATGTTGGTCATTACACTCGAGGTGATATTGCACAGCGCGAGCCGAAGGCGAGTGCAGCAAGAAAACCGAGAGTGTAATGACCAAACCTCACGTGTGTCATACGACGTTTTTCAACACACTTACGAGTAAAAAAACAAATTATTCGTACTCAAATAAACAATGCTCACAGACCAGACGGAAAGTTTGTTAAAAATGGCGCGCTCCGCGCCGATATTTTTTTTTCTGACGAACAATTACGCTAAACAGCCAAAACGCAAAATGTAAAAAATCTAATATTTATGTATTTAGGAATTAGTTTCACGTTGAATTATTAATTAAAGTAAATAAGTTGTTGAAAATTTATCATATTCAAGGTGGTACACTTTTTTTTTTTTACAAAAATAGTGTTATTTTTAGTCTTATGCTGAAACGAAACGTATCTAAGTTTTTTCCGAAATTTAAAAATAAAGCTATAACCCGGCTAAGTTAAGAGCAAATAGAATGCATAAATAATATCTTTCAGCAAGGTACAAACTTAATTTGATGGAATATAAAATAAAACACTAGTGCGATCAAGAAAAAAAAGCACAAGTGTTTAATACCATGGTTTATGAGTGTAAAAGCCATGTGATAAAAACCAATTTATGAGCAAGGGTGTTGAAAAAATATTTATCGCTGTCCGATCATCCATTTCGATATGACGCTGCGGTAATTAAGCTTCGGCCATTATTCGCAATTGCAAACAGAATGGAAACTAAATAGTACTTTCACAGCGTTGAACCTTTATATGATGACATGTAATTTATTGAGTCTCATTTACATCAAAACGGCAATCATTTAGTCGATGCAAAATTATGTTTAAATTTATTCACACTTCACAGCCACTGTTTTGTAACTTAAATACCTTTGTTTTATCTGTGTTTGCTACTCGCGTTGATCAATTTATGAGTTCGAAGGAATGATTTATTTTATTTGTTCTACTTGCTTCCTTTTGAATGGTGTCAATATGTTTATTGTTTATTTTGTATTATAAAACGGTTTATGATTTACGTTTTTGTATTATTTTCTCATTTAGTATCTTGTGCAGTGCTAATAGTCATGTATCACCTCATTATAACCACTGATATATTATAATGAATAATGAAATGTGTTAGGTATTCAACGCCTTTTGATATTATTGTGGAATTTTAAAGATAATAATAATAAAAAAAGCAAAGCAACGACCTATAATTGTCCCACTGCTGGGCTCGGGGTCTCCTCTCACAATGTGAGGGGTATAGGCCATAGTCTACCACGCTGGCCAAGTGCGGATTGGTAGACTTCACACACCTTCGAGAACTTTATGGAGAACTCTCCGTTGTGCAGGTTTCCTCACGATGTTTTCCTTCACCGAAGCACATAATACGCACATAATATTTGAAAATTAGAGGTGCGTGCCAGGATTTGAACTCAGACCCCTTGGTTCGGGAGACCAATGTTCTAACCGCTAGGCTATCACTGCTATAATTAATAAACCTTAGTAATATTTTGTTATGGATGCTTTTTATATGCCATGATCAATTTTAATTTCAGCCGTAACTTTCTTGTTTGTATCAATACAAATCAAATGAATATTAAAAAAATAATTTTATTTTTTACCAGTCATTGAGTTATTTATTATATACTAAATATCTACATGAACCAATCTCAGTACACAGAAAAATTTAACTAGTATAAAGATCTACATAAAGGCGAAGTTTTCGTACAAGAGAATATTGTCCATAGCCATATACGGAGAGTTGAAAAATAGGTTCTTGCACAAAAAAGGTTGGCAATTAGTCCAATATCCATCGATCCAACCACCTGACGAGGTTGACCTACATTTCCAGTAGATTTATTGCCATCTCTGGTGCGTATAACTACGATAATAATCTTTCTGTCGGCGTTTTCAATCTTTATAGATGGTTTTGCTTCTTTAGCATCTGTTTTGCCATCGGCTATGGAGTATGCTAATGCAGTATCGATTTTTCTTAGCAGACCTGGTCTATTAATGTATCTTATATTTATCTAGAATCAGTATTTACATGTTACGTCTGTTTGAAGGAAGATTAAAAATTCTACCGGAACTGTGTAGATGTGATTACATTATTTGTGTGGTTTATGGGATTTATATCATAATATTATTATGATAAAATAAAAGTCAATAGTAATTTATTCATAACGAAAAGGTTACTAGTAAATTTTAGTAACAGCTAGATTTGCCTGTAAATGTTGACAATTTATGCGTTGATGAGAATGTTAAATATATAATGTCAATTTAAATTTTATAGCAAATAATAATTTGCTATGTAACATAAATTAAACTACTAATTTGTTATGATCGATTTTTGGTATCACTATCCATTCCATTCCATAAAACCTACTGTTAAAATGTTTTCGCTCTTATCACCTATCTTCTTAATCTAAGATTATTTTCACTATGCATGTTCATTGTTAATGCATGATTTTGTATGAACGACGTTTTTACCCGTGTTTGAACTTTAACATTCTCCGCTTTTACAATTAATTCACTTCCTAACACGTCTCGCGATCTCCATTAGTGTTGGCCGGCTGTCACACGTCATTAATTAGTTTGAAATATTGGAGAGTGGCTGTTGATGAAGGTTGTGTACTATTTTAATATTCGATATTCGATGTATTTGATTTTTTATTGATTGTTTTTGTATGTACTAAGTGGATTGATTGCAAGTGTTTCGAAATGTGAATCCATTTGGTATTTTGGCCAGTTTTAAACCAGGTTATGTAGTCGTTGCTAGTTATATCTAGTATTTTTTATGTTTCATGTCTTTTTGCATTTTAAGTATCCTTCTTTTTAATTGATTAATAGCCGACGATACCGTTAAAGACTAGCTGATAGGAAAACCGATATTTGGCCTCAATGTCTGTTTAACAATGTCTATAGTTTAAGTAGAAAGTCTAAGTAGCCTTTGTTTTATCCCTATGTTTGTTATTTGAGAGAAAACTTCAAAAGATGCTCGAGATATTACTATATTTGGGAGCTGTTTAAGAATGAAAACTATAGCTTTCCTTAGCTTATAACATTGATTCCATGCTTTTATCCCAACCAAGGTTACAGCAAAGATTTATTTAAACAAAAAAGTTTTGTTCTAACCTGGCATCCTGACATTTCTTCATAATTACAAAATAAAATTTATTAGGCTCATTATCAACACCATACCAACAGCTTCATTCTCCCTATTTACTAGAACAATAAAGTCGTTAATTACCTGTTCTCGTTACTTAATTCCTCCACTCCTTTGATGGATTTTGCTAGTCTATCGCTAAACGGTTTATGTACAAAGATATCCGCCTTTTAGCGTTATCGCCTTCCTTTTAAGCTGTGTCTACTAATAAAATTATTGCAGTTGACTAAATACTTATTTACAGTGGTGCTCAAACTGTTTTGGGTGCAATCAATTATGGAAAAGAGAAATCTAATTACGAAAAGTATTCATTTTCTTTTCATGCGGAGTTATGCAATGATAAATATGGTTTTCATATTGACATTATATAGAATTACATAAAATACAAAATTACTTAAAATACAGAAAATAACAGAATTAGTAATACCTTATTTACATAAGTCTAAATAAACTTACATGTAGATCTTTTAACTAAATTAGTACTATATTAAAAAAATTAAATTACTTAAAATAAATTATTCGCTAACACAAACGATCCTATTTTCATTTCACTGATAACAATATCACTATATTGCGTGCTTTTACATAGAAGCGCCGATTAATCGTTGGTAGGTTGCCAACTATTTTTGGAAATAATCTTTACTTAAGATTTAGGTAACATAATATGAGGGTAAAATTTCAATACTCTCTTTGTTTAATTACTACGAGTAGTATTACAAAGTCGATTTACTACAAGCCAAAACTGGACCGTTTAGTGTCTTACACAAGTTATGGCCTGTTCTAAGCTGTGTGTGAATTTGTAGCAAGCAGCTTTGACCTCGCGGTTCCGCTTGTAGGCTTCTACGCCAATATCAGATAGTAGCGACACGTAGAGCGTTGGAACTACATGAAATACTGCTCTAATACAGCCTGCTGAAATGGCCACTTTTAGATAAGCTTTACTTCTTCGCATTAACGCTATTTTGTCAGAACTAACAATGCATGAAAAGAAAGGAATGCATTTTGGTTTAATTGATGTCCGCGTGGATTGTCTATTTTTAGGTATGATATGGAATGGATTGTAATACATATTGTATTTTGTACATATTATAATTTATAGAAACCTGCATAAATATTAGTCATTGATCAATTGTGAGTATATCTTTAGTAGTAAAAAAGTCTATATTTTTAATAATTTCGTATGTAACATAAATAAGAAGTCTCACAGAAAGCTTATAATATGGTATCATTGCAGACTTTTTTTTCTTAGTTAAATTTATTTTACTTTGATTTACATTAATAAAATCTTGCAATAGATGATTTATAAAAAAATAGTTATTTAAAAAAATTTAATTTAATACCGTCTTAGTTTTTAAACAATAAGTATCAACAATATTTTCGGGAATATATTTGATTGATCTTGTCGTTGCCTACCCATTAAAACCCAATTACGCATAATATTATAATAAGTTTACTTTAACTTCACACCTACATTTTTGTCATATAAATGAGGGGTACGTTTCAAAACACCGATTCGATCTACCGTAGACGTTTTACACAGCCACAAACTTTGCGTGCTCAGTTAACTCCCTCGATCTCTTTCGATTGCGGCTAGCCTTCGCTAGCCTCTAGCTTCTAGCCGTCTAGCCTCTACCGGAGCCTAACTTTAACTGGATACCTAACTGGATCTGGCCGTGTGCAAGTCTATTCATTCGAACAGTGCATTCGTAATTTAATCTTTTAGCTGGAACCTTTATTCTAAAACAAACGACAATGGAAATAAATTACTCGGCGCGGTGTCCCACAAATCGTTCTCGCGATATGCTGTCGCCTGTCGTGGAACACTTTGATTGGCAAATATTGGAACGGGTGAACCGAGACAAGGTTTGGTCGTGTATGCCAATAATGTAAACATTTCACGGTGTTGAATTAGTGTTACTGCTCTAGAGTGGAACCACTTGCCAAAATGTTTTGGCAAAAATTATTGAAATGTTTTACATGGGTATTATAAAGTATATTTAGAATATTATAAGATATATATTTATAGATATAATCAAATAAACAGTTTATTTTAGTATAATAGTATCTATTTCTCCAGGGGTTCGCCTGGATAGCTACCACCCTCGAGCATGAATCAGCCGCCAAACGACTCATCGTGTTCCGGCTGGGGGCTTGAGAACCAGTTCTTTCTTTCTTTTTCTTCTTTCTTTCTTGGCCGGCAACGCATCAGTGATGCCTTTGGTGTTGCTGATGTTCATGGGCGGCGATAGCCACTTACCATCAGATGGATCGTCAGCTCGTTTGCCGGCTATTTCCATAAAAAAAATCTATGATTTTATTAGATAGGTAATACATAATATTGTATTGGCCGCTATCTCGACCTAGTTGCAAGGACCGTGCTCACATCTAAAACCTAAGCAAACTGAATACAAGATGTAGGTACGATACAAGATAATAGTGTAATCTAGTATCTATGGGTATTCAATTGGCTGCTTGATTTCCAAACTGAGTACCTATTAGAACCTGGTCCGTTGTTCATATAGGGCCTAGGTCATTCTAGGTGCACCGTGAGCAGGTGAATTGATTAGACTCGTTGACTTGACTTGACTAGGTACCTAAACGATTCAATTCTAATCGAGTTATCTTTATTTGTATCATATTTCTAATCGTCGTAAAGTTATCTACAAGCTCATCTACAAACTAGGCTAAAGTGTCTATAAACTAAAGTATCGTATCTAGGTTACAAACTTTTCCCCCTTCTAAATAGTCCATGTAATATAAGTAAAATGACTAGGCAACTTGTTTCGTAGTGAGAAACTCAATAAAATGCCTACAAATCAATAAATAACTGAATACAAGATGTAGGTACGATACAAGATAATAGTGTAATCTAGTATCTATGGGTATTCAATTGGCTGCTTGATTTCCAAACTGAGTACCTATTAGAACCTGGTCCGTTGTTCATATAGGGCCTAGGTCATTCTAGGTGCACCGTGAGCAGGTGAATTGATTAGACTCGTTGACTTGACTTGACTAGGTACCTAAACGATTCAATTCTAATCGAGTTATCTTTATTTGTATCATATTTCTAATCGTCGTAAAGTTATCTACAAGCTCATCTACAAACTAGGCTAAAGTGTCTATAAACTAAAGTATCGTATCTAGGTTACAAACTTTTCCCCCTTCTAAATAGTCCATGTAATATAAGTAAAATGACTAGGCAACTTGTTTCGTAGTGAGAAACTCAATAAAATCGTTTAAAAGCGTTTAGGTTATAATGCAGTTTCTAAGATGATTGATATCATCCACGTGATTTATAACCAGAGCGTCGGTTCGCCGTATACAGTTTTTACTTCCCCTGCCGGCAGTCCCAGGTTCCAATACCACTGGGTGAGCTATAGTTATTAAGTTTCGTAAAGTTAAGTAAGTTTTACTTTCTGTCTTTGTTTTCTTTTCTTTATTGATCAACTGAGGTATGCAACAAGCGCGGTAGTTGGATGGGAGACGGTTAGTGGCAAAAAAATATCGAGCGCTCCTGTGCTTTCAGGCCACATATTGACCTTATACATAGCTGTTGTGAAGTCACGTTGGAGGCCTTCTGGTGTTATAAACTTCAGAAACTTGGACTGGCTACACTAACCCCTTCACCAATGCACACTGTAGCTGCGAGGTGGAGTAGGTATTCTCTAGACCTGATTGAATAAATTACCTAAATTTAATTATGTTACTAGCCGGCAAACGAGCTGACGATCTACCTGATGGTAAGTGGGTATCGTCGCCTATAGACAGCAACAACACCAAAGTTATCATTGATGCGGTGCCGGCCAAGAAAAAGAGAAGAAAAAGAAAGAAAATAATACTCAACTTGCTCTGTTATCGCTACTAGCCTACAATGGCGCACTTACGACTTACTACGGCGTAGAATGAGACGCAGCATCTGGATCAGCGTTGTGAAAGGCGCAAGACCTTCCTGAACAATACTAGACCTTATACAGACGATGTAAGATTTAAATTATAAACTCCGATAAAATCTCCCGACTAGTTTTTACTAGCAACTCCGTTCGGAATCCACTTAAATCAGGTGTTTGCGTCAACCTGCATTTCTCTCCCTAAATATTATGATATTTCTTAGAAGAAAAATTGCACGAACTCTGCTGCAAATGGCTTTAATGTTTTTCTTGGTATATTGTTAATTTGACCGTTAAACGAGGACTAGTTAGTTGTTAATGCGAGGATTTTTTACATTTTTTTAACAAGTTATCGGAGCTGTTTTATTTGTTTATCTATTATGTTGGCCATACACGATCAAGCATACTTGACAAGTTTGCAGCGGACTTGACGCGGCATCCTGTAAACTTGACGGTGTATGGCCTCGGTATGGCTATCTGGCTATATAGCTATCTCATGCAAACTGGATACCGCATCAAGTCAAACTACAAACTTGACAAGTAAACTTGATCGTGTATGGTCAGCTTTAGCACTGTGCGAGTTACAATGATCCTTCGCCTTTCAAGTCAGAAGAAGAGCTGTCAGTATTTGACATACCTACATTACCATACGTTGATATATTTGGCATAACAAAAATTATGATGATAGGATTTTTGTATTATATAATTTTGCAGGTGTCGTATTTTTTAATGAAATGATTATGGATAATATACATGGAATTATAATATCTAATTGCTATCAATTAATTACCGCCCATAGATAGGCCCGGTGTAAGGCACGCATTTCATTCGATGAAATATTATAATAAATAAAATAAAAGCTATTAAAGTTCTATTAATTTTGTCATTACCAACATAAAGTCTGAATAAAACATTCCATTATACAATTCTGATAATTTTGTTAAATTATTTACGCACAATATCCAATGTTTTCCATTTACATTATGATGAAATCTTGCAAATCAACACAAAATACTGTACAATCTGAAAGTTTATGTGAAAATCTCAATATACTCGTAATTATGATTTAGCAAGCAGTAGTCACGTTAAATTTTATATCACAGCGATTTATCTATTAATAGGACACTATAAATCCGAATCATCGTGGACTAACCTTTGTAAACTGTCACATTTACAAATAATTGGCTGGGTATTAGCGATTCCTAGCTTAATATAATATTAACTAGACTGGATTTACATAGCAAGACCTAGTTTACTAGTAACAGGGGCGACGTGGCATAAAACTAATTAAAATAACTCTGGGATTATATTACAATATAAAAGGGGTATTAATGCTGTAAATGACTTTTGTAGGGACTGGGGTATCCCACGCAAATAATTGTGTTTAATAAACTGTAATTGTATGTCGTGTCGCAATTGAATATAACAGGCCTGTATTTCTTCACTAAAGATTAATCGAACACGGCCATTAGGCTATGACCATGAGCGACACGTATATTCATTTTATCGGACATTTTTTTTAACTGCAAACCTAGAGAGTTCGAAAACTGAAAACTTCGAAAACTTGTTGCCTACATTGTATTGTATTACTTATAGTATTACGACCTTATTCATAAACGCTTAATAAACCTATTATAGTTATTCTGTTAAAAGTTTTATCTTTTTTCACAAGAGTTAAAGAAACCAAAAATTTTATGAAAGAGATGGTCACTTTATTATAGTAAAACTGTATTATTATATTATTGTAAATTATATAATTATTAAACTAACGAGAAATTCTTATAATAGGCATGTGGGTATTGACATGGTAGTGACAGTTGAAATCATTATAATCCATTAAAATGAAGTGCGCCTAATATTTTTTGTATCGCATCTATTCAGTGGTCGTTAACTCATCAAACTTTTCGAGGCCAAGTTACCCTGATATAACATTATATCATATTGAATCAGCTATCAGGTTAAAATGCATTAACCTTTCCCCCTTCGAACTGCATTTTGTTATCCAATTGGCAAGCAACTGCCATCAGGTACTAACAACCAACTGAAACAACAACAAAACAACTGAATCTTATCTCTGCGCTTCTCTAATCTAACTCGCAAATAAAACTCGATCGTACCTACATCGATTCGCTCCAATCGGGCGTCCATTACTCGATAACGAATCGATACCGAATCTTGCACCTGTTAATGTTTATAGCGGGTGTCGGTTCGATTGCCAGACAGAGAATAATGGCCGATGTTTGCGTATCTATTACAATGCTTACAATATCGGGTGCGGAGAGTATCTGACAGAGGTGAGCCTCGTAGAGAAATGCTGTTAGGAAGTACCGTGTCTGTATATAAATAACTTTCAGATTGATTAAAGACGATTTAATTTTTGTTAAGCATGTTTTGTCACGTCAGTGTAGTTTTCTTTTTTTGGTTTCGTAGTCAAAACGGCTATAAGGGTTCCGCCCTTAATGTTTCACCTGATTTGGTAAGAAAAAAATACATGCAAAATCTTATATTTTGCAGTTTTTGTGTTAAAGTTTCCCGTGTTTTAAAACGTAATATAATAACATAGAGTAGACCAATTAAGATTTTAATTTAAAAAGTCCAGTCCAGATTTGATTGGATTTGAACCCGGAAGAGAGAGCGTGGGAGGTCGGTCAATCCACAAGCTATCACTGGTCAAACTATAACAGTCCGAAGACAGATAAAACGGTTAGCAACACGTTATTAGCAGCCAGCTGGGAGCAGATTAACTTGTCAGTTAATCTTCCAACTGTTCCGGTTAAATTATAACCTGAAACTACTGCTAGTTGCGTTGAAGTATGATTTAGTTTTAATTCGTCTTTTGTTTTACATTACGATTATTTATTTAGAATTGAGAAATATTATTAATAGAAATAATCATACAATTTAGATGTTTATCACGTTTATTAGCTTCTGTTTGACACTTTTTTCAGTTAATATATTTTTTTTGTTGACAATAGCAATTGTTGCAATGTTGTTAGCAACCCATAAATGATTGGGTCTTCCTATCTTTGTCTGTGATACTTTTTCTTTTTTACCTACATTGAAACACACACACATTATATATTATGCTCTACATTAGGCGACTATGAGAGTTCCGTCACGCGCTGGGAGATTTTTATAGTCTTGCTTTGATGAATGTAGACCACAGACATTATGACGAAACCTGCATAACTTAGAGTACGTCAATTATAAAGTCGGCTAATACGATTGATCAGCTTGCTGGACTGTGCTCGTAAAGATACCCTAGTTCATTAGTTGGACTAGGAAATAGTAAGTAGGTAGTTGGGCTAGTAAAAATAACATAAATCGATCTACCATCTACTTACACCATAATAATGTACCCTGTACATTACTCTGTGTCTTAAATTATTGTGCGTTCAATTGTAACCACGATCCATGCAACTGGGTCGAAATATTGGAATATATATATATATAAACTAGCTGACCGGGCGAACTTCGCATCGCCTTACAATTGAGCAGTTATCGAGCGGGATGAAAAATAATTAAATTACTAAAATGGCCATAAAAAAATAGGGGTTTTTGATAAAAAAAGTAAAAATTTAGGGTTGTATGTATTTTTAATGCCACATTATAAAAAAATAAAAACAAAAAATTTCATCAAAAAATTAAAAAAAATTAAGGGTGAACAACCCTTATCACTTAGGGGTATGGAAAATAGATAGTAGCCGATTCTCAGACCTACTGAATACGCATATAAAATTTGGTAAAAATCGATAAAGCCGTTTCGGAGGAGTACGGTAACTAACATTGTGACATGGAAATTATATATATTAGATAAAGGTCGAAATATATATAAATAAATATCGTGGTAAT
Source organism: Thymelicus lineola (assembly GCA_963932265.1). Taxonomy (NCBI): domain Eukaryota; kingdom Metazoa; phylum Arthropoda; class Insecta; order Lepidoptera; family Hesperiidae; genus Thymelicus; species Thymelicus lineola. Next base: position 15,951,366 of record OZ010690.1, read on the forward strand.
ATGTGTCCAGTCCACGATGACTTAAGTTTAAAATCATGTAGCCATTGTTCGTCCCATTAAGAACTCATTAGAATATACACAGTACAAAAGTGTCCTGTATACCACCTACATTATTATAAGTTTCAAGTAACACAACCTACTAATTAGAAGCGTCCATATGAAGATGAACCATGAAAATGTTATAGCAGTCCATAGCAAAGAATGCAGCAGATGCGTGGGCGGGTCGTTCGTCCCATATCTTAATGCGATACGAACAGTTTAGATAACCCTTTATTGGCTGCGTTTAAAGTTTTAACACAGACTGGGTTCTTACGAAACATGTGGGGCTATATTAGAGATCTTGGGCTTTAAATTACGCAACGATTGTAGTGTCCGTATTCGATAAGAGATGGCGCTACGTGACTTTGAATAATGTTAACGATTTTTCTAATGTTGTTAAAAATTTAAACTTTTGTTTTATTTAAATTGAAAGAGAAAGCACTGCATCTGATAATAAAATTAAGATTTAATAATGATTTTCTTTTCAGATTCTTAAACCAAATCTTGTGATCTTAAGAACGGTTTATTAATACGGGAAACCATGCATGAAAATCACCTGCATTTAGATAGTTCATGTTCAGGAACTTGTATTTGTACGAGTGTTGCAGAAAACTCCGATAGCGTGAGTCAGGCGTGTCGTTACGACTGTCTTTGATGCAAGTTGACAGTTGTATGTGATCTTGGGCCTAACACTATAATTTGAGGTAGTTATCTAGTCTTGGTATACGGTCTTGGTATATGGTCTTGGTCCGTTACTTACCTACGTCACTGGTATCCACAAAATCGTTTTACGTCAGAAATGCGCATCGTTTTGGAACTCACAGATTTGATCATTGCAAGTCTTTCTTTTTTTGTTTCTTTCCAATTTCGAGCAAGCGGTGCAATCTAAAATTAATATTTAAACGTGTACTTTACAAAGATTCTGAGAACGTTCGAGAAGGAAGCGTGCACAGCAATTTTCTTGGGGAGTTTAATGCGTTTTGACGCGTACGCGCACCGACCGGGGATGTTTAATTAAAAACGGTATTCGGAATCCAAAGATGCGCGCCGTATCCGCAGAATTTAATTTTCGGATTTCTCTTTTTTCAACCAGTTTCGTGGGCTAACAAGCTGTGCGCAGTATGTTGTGGTACATCTTGTTAGTATTAGTAACTATTATTGCTGCCGCTGTGTATGATCGATGTTTTGCGTGTAGGTATGTGCATGTATGTATGTATGTACTTTAGTAGATTTCTTCAGTTCATTTCAGATCGCAAGCGAACTAAATATCTACACGTTCATTATTACTTACTACCATCAATAACTTATTATTATGTCAGGTATCAGTCAAGTCAGGATTAGAACAGTTCTATTCCAAGGTGATCAAAGCCTTACTTACTTGCTGCTCCCAAATCATAATACTCTTCTTAATAAATCTTAAAGTTTAAACAATGCGCTTCAGTATATAATTTTCACTAACCGTTTTTATATTCAGGATATTTAATTGCTTCACGTATGCTCTCTGATTGGTAATAACTATTTAATTAAATATGCTAATAACTGCAGGAGCATTGATACAGTAACGTTACCTTTAACCCTTTATAAGTTAGGTACAAGATCCCTGCCCTGGGGCACTGGTTCTGTTCCCTGCCAGTACACTTTTATGTCACAGATATTATTTGTGATCAGAGCGTGAATGTTTGCGATATCATGCATTTGTGTCTATGCCACCTCAGATAAATAGTTCAGGAACAAGCGATTGTTGATTAGTTTTTATTTTACACAAATAAGTTAATGCTAAATCACAATCCCACCTGATCGTAAGTGAAGATGTGGTCCAAGGTGGTGAGCACATTAACTTAGTAAAAGCCTATTCACTCTTTTCTTGAAGATATCCACGTCATAGGCAGGCGGGAACGCGACGCAGGCAAGTTTCCTCAAAATTGATTCCTCAATCAATCAGAGCCCGTAGTTCGTCTTAATGTGATATTGTTGCATTATATTGTGGTATCGCCGTCGGTGACGCGCTAAACGGACCCCTCCTTGTATTAAAATGTAAACCGCGAGACAGCCGGTTGCCTTCTGACATGCAATTTTCGGCCGTTCATTTATCAAGCGATAGGCTTGTCCATGTTAGTTAGTGGGTTATCGATAAATCTAATGAATTGTAATAATGGATGAAGAACTAAAGACAGGGTGCATTAAATGCGTTCTTTATTAATTTTTAGGATTTGTGTAATAGGTATAGGTACTACAGTATACACACAAGTCCAATTCGCTGCGATCTTTTTAAGTTTTTGAATTGATTTTTTAAACAAATGTGGTGAATATAAAAATATTTTTTGTGTAATTCTCTAATTTTTTGCGTGTAATATTATTGACATTTTTTGCTGGTTATAAATTAGTGTTTGACCTGTCTATACCAAGTAAATGTTAAGGATTCTCGTGCAGTCAAACTTACTTGGTAAATGTTTTATTAATTTTTGCTTGATAGCATACAAATGAATTTTGAATATTATCTATTCATAGTGAACTCACTGTATTATTAGAGATTTATAAAAACTTTATTTTATCGTTTTTATCGATTTATTAACAAATTATGATTCAAAAACATCGATAAAACTCGTCATTGTCTCTACATCTCTACGCTGACAGTGTCCCGTCAAAAACAGCCTGGCTGGGATCAAAACAATTAATCTCAGCATTACTACATTTTGGCGTCGACCTTTGTGGAGTTTATCAATTTGCGGAGTTGCCTCGTTGTCTTAAATATGAAGCCGTCACGAATGATTTGGGTCAGCGACGGTCGGACACTGCCTAATTAAAATTAATATTTATGGAGATTTTCGTAAACATACGCTATATCATATTTTAAAAAGTTCCAAAGTTTTCACTATGCAAATTGATAAGGATACACTTGTTTCTTTTGTTGTTTAATTTTGCATTTACTTCTTCTAAGTGAGTATGCGCTTCATACCCTTCAGCAATTATCTCTCAATTATTATTATATCAAAGATGTTCATATTAAAAAACTAGGGGTTGCTAATTTTTACTTTCAATTGGGTCAAAATATATAATAGCTAAATAATTGCCCAGCAAACGGACTTGGGTTTGATTATTGGTAAACGCAAACATACATTTGTATTGAGTGTTGACGTCTATTGTATGTCTCGTTTATTTTTGTGTATGGGTTATTTGGTTGAAATCTTTGACGTGGATTATATTCCTCCAAAAGCAAACGACTTTTCCAATTGAAGCGCACTAATCAAAGAAACTCCACATTCGTATCACCGCCGTCGACCGAATCTACCACTTTTTCGTCTCATCAGACATCGCGTAATGGGTAACGCCATCAAACTTTTTACCTCGAACCGTCATTTTGAAAACAATTTTCTATCCCATATGATTATGGGTCATTTTCGTACCTTAAACTATTTTTAATACGCTATAACGCATAATATAAAACACGTTCGTCATTATTATGTTTAATTCGGGCTCTGTGTCCGCCATTTTGGGATCGCCATTATTATTTTATTTGCGTTGGCGTGTTATTACGATTGCAATTTGGATTTGTGGTTGGATTGTGATTGTATTTTTGTAAATATTTTATTGTTATTCATAAAACTGTAATTGTCTGGAAAAAGTTAGGCTCGGACTTTTATAATGGAATTTTTATTAAATTTTAGTATTTTTAAGTTTGAGTTTATCTTTTAAAATTTAGATAGATTACATTTAGATAGATTTTGCTTAATATAAAACATTGTACTCTTTTATGAACCTGGAAAAAGATTTCCGAAATTAGCTGGTATCTTCTTTTAGAAATATCGGAATCAGCATATTACCGGCATTTGCATCCTATTGACTGATAGAATCCAAAGATTATTAAAAAATACCTTCTTGCTCGTTGGCCCTTTAAAGAAATTAAAAAAATGTTACAAAAAAGCGGCAATACACACTTACGTAACCACGGTACTTACATCGATAATAGAAATTTCTCAACACCGTCGGGTCCCATCAAACGGACCATTGTTGCTGCCATGGCTCCCACCAGTTTCAAATCTTCGTCATATTCATATTGTATCTGTAATTGTTGCTTGCTAGTGTTACCAGGGAAATGCTCTGTTTTAGGATAGGTAAAAATTTGGTCAGGACTTTATTTGAAATCAGAGTTATTAAATATTTTGCTAAGTGTCGGTTTATAATTTACTAACGTGAAGTTAAAGACTAACGAACTTCAATAGGCAGAAGAAATAAAAAATAAATAACAAACAACATACAAAACACATTTAGTATCTTTTGTAGATATATTTTGTGCGTAAAATCAAATCATAAAAAAATATTACAGACTCTTTATAAATTTATTTTCCGCACAAAATATATCTACAAAAGATAATAAATTTGCTAATTTCACTTTTTTACGTTTGTTTTTTTTTTCGTTCATTCCACTCTAGGAAGTGTTAGAATATGTCCACGATCTTTGTAAATTCAGACATTCCGTGTAAATCAGAACACCTGGTAACTCTACTTGGATGATTTCTATTAGGCTTGATAACATCTTGATGTGGCCGCGTAATGCTCTTTCACTGAAAACTTTTGCTTTTAGCTATTGATAAGTTTTAATTAAGTTTTAAACATTTAACATTTGGCCGATGCCATGGCGTCCAAGACTAATACTTTCTTCGCTTAAATACCATTTTCAAATGTATTTTTGGCGGTTATTGGTTGTATGTGTTTGTAGTTTTTGCAGACAAAATGAATTTGTATTGTACGGAATAATAGTTAAGGTGGCCATCCAATTAAACTTTAAAATCTATTATTTCCCTCTCGAGAAGGCCTAGAGCATACTCCACTACGCTGCTCCAGTGCGGATTCGTGGAAAGTAATTGAATAATTCTATTATATCGATGCTTGTATAAATAATTACAATGAAGCTATCAACGTCTGACAAGGTATGAAATCTAAATTGCGTCAATACCAACAACAAAGCTGACGTAATTTTTGTTAATTTTCTTCTTAAACATTTTATTTTTTCCACCAACCACGCCTATAAATTAGATCTCATTGCGTAAAACAGGCATTAAACTGTGATATTTAAAAAGGTCGATAACTATTAACTATTCCGAATTGGGTGTAATCTCAATCAGTATTCTCTAACGCACGCATTACGTAGGTGAAATGGACCACACACGACCTAACGATACATTACATTTACACATATTAACCACCTCTACCTGTCGAATTCATCATTTATTTATTTATCGGTTCACTCCGCCGTCATTGCTGTACCCTATCAGGATTATATGACTCTGAATATGTATGTATTATATTATGTAACACCTATATTGTACCATAATATAGGTATATGGCAGTAAAATACTGAACTAATCTTTTTAATCCTTTTAATATTATACTCGTATATCGTTCACCTAGTAATAATGGCACATCTGCAAAAAATGCGAAATTGAGTTTATATTTTATGCGTGTTTAAAAGTGCCTAATCTACATAGTGGAAAATATGTATTAATGTCTATACAGTAAACAAACCCATACAATCTGTAAAAAACGTAAACAGAACCCATAAATTACTAATTTTAAACATTTTCAAACATTTTTGAAATTCGTTTCTGTAAAATATGACAAACGTAGATGTGCCGTTGTTTTACTGGGTGAGCGATAAGTGAAAATTTGTGAAGATGTTTGGATGTTTGTTCCTCAATCACGCCACAACTATTGTACTTAACCGATTTGCCTGAAATTTGGAAAGGAGATAGCCTCCCAACTAGCAAAACAGCTTTATAACATAAGAATTGTAAGGGTTCAATTTAACTTGTACACGAGAGGTCGGAAATATAATGGTTTTCATTTATCTGGAGTTAGTATATAAAAAACTAACATATTTCGAATTTAGATTAGAAATCAATGTTTTCTACACAAATACATATTGTAAATTAGTTAAAAATGTTGTCTGTACAGTGTTGTCTATTGTATATGTAGGTAATTATTGTATGTGCATGCGGTAATAAATAACAAAATGTGATAAAATAACGGCAATTTGCAGTCTTGATCTGACTTTCGACAAAATAGATATCTTATCTTTATTTGCGATCGTACTAGCCACAATATAAACTAATCTCTATCTATCTCTAACTTCATAAATTGGGTTGCACAGTTTGAGGTCTTACTATTATCGCTAATTTTTTATCGATATTACACGTCTTTAGAGCCTCCCTGTGGCGCGGGTAACACACCCATTTGTACACCATTCGGTAACAATACGAATCTATTCAATAAACCCTTCGATCATCGGAGATTGTTATCGAATGAACATCACTTCACTACTAAATTTTTTAGATTGAAATTGAACCTTAAGGGTAACACAATAAAGCCCTCCCGAACCATAGACAAGTCGCTTGACCAATCGGACGATCAGTTTGATTAAAAGCTGCCGTGTGATTGGTATAAAAAACGCCGATGAGAAAATTAAATGACGTGTTTTAGTAAAGGGCTAAAAAGTGAAAAGTAATTTTGGTCCGAAGTGCATTATTTTACGCTTCATAGAACAATGTATTGTTTGTATTTTTTGTTGCGTCCATTGTGGTCGGAAAGGCTGAGGTTTGAAAAAATTGTGAAGTGTGATTTGTTCACGTGCTTCGGCCGTGTGGGGTAACGCTTAGAAAGTCGATTAGAAATTCATTCTTCATGTTTTGAGTGGATTTTTTGTTTATTTTTGATCTGTATAGAGAAAGCGTGAGCTGTGGATTATTTCCTAATTGATTCTGTTTTCGTCTCCCCTAAAATGCTTTCCCTTTTAACTATGGAATGGCATCAATTATTTTATGTTAAAGAACTTACTTAACTTAAAACTGTCTTTGTTTGGTTCAATAAATCGAGAGATCGAATGTATACGATCGAAACAAATTATTTACAGACGTCCTTATCATTGTTATATTTGTCTATAGTATAGACTCTACTATAACATCTTTAAGCTACAGGTTTTAATTTCGCACATTTTCATTGTTAAATTACATAACAACTTTATAGTAAAAATACCTCGAGCCTCATAAAACACTCACTAAGCCACTAGCGTAGGCGCTACAAACACGTAATCCAATTATGTCTATTTCTTGCTTGAAGATTGTATGTATCACTTGTCAAAGTAATACAAATTTACATGTTTTTAATTTTCCCTTCAGAAATTTACATAATTTTATAAAGAATAGTCCTTGTCTACAACATAAATATTGTATTTGAGCTGTATATATCATACCTTGCTTCAAGACACTATAAGGAATACGATGCTATAAATAACCTAGCTCAAATCATTCTAAGATATCCATGATTGTTTTGTGTGTGAAGTTTTTAATCTACGAATACTAAAATTGTATTGTCCTGAAGGTTTCTGAAGGTTTCATTCTGAAAATTATTATTGTTTTCTAATTAATTATCCGTATCAAACTAGACCAGCTCGTAGTGACCACAATCGGAGGCGAGTGCAGTGCCCCAATCGACCTGGTAACGGTACGCACCGTCAATCTTGTATCAACCGACTCATTTCTACCACTATCTATACTTACCACGCTCCCACAACCATATTACAATAGCCAAAAGTCTGATTTCGCTTGACCTAATCAATTACGAGCCTTGAGAACTGCATTCGTATTTTTGTCTATTTCAACGTCGACCACCTTTACTTTAACATCCATAATCACCCAACGCCGTTAAATTGAGTTCTGATATTAGCTCACAAGGTTTAATTTGCTTTAAACTAATCAGTTGTAGGTGGTTCGACCGCAGTTAATTCTTTGTGGTCTCTAGGTGCGAGATTGACGCACGCTTCCCTTTGAACTGTTAAGATACCACGATTCGTTTGAGCTTCTACTTATAAAAGAGTATTAAGTTTTATGAATCAGTATTTTCTTTTAATTTGTCTGTTCGATTAAAATATTCGTGAGATAAACTATCGACTTTAACTTTTTATAGTCTGCTTTATGATATTGACAGACGCTGATGCATTAGCTAATCTGCCCTCTTCAATGATCAGAAGAATTCAATGAATAGTTTTGGCGTACATTTGAGTGTGCACAAAATAAACGAAACAAAAAAACGAGTGTACTTTAGATCTCATTACTGAAGTAAAATTTCTTTATTATGGGTTTTCATTGATAAGTTAATATTTTTGAATAGATTTTTTATTTAATTATTTACTTTAAATGTAGAATATTTAATGTATTGAAGAAAACGTTCACGTTCACTCTCGTTACGCATTCAGCAGCTTACTCCCCAAGTTAAGCATACGTAAAGGAGTTTCACTTCAAAAATATTATTTTAGTTTTGTAAAATACAACCAGATAATTACCAGTAAAGACTAAGATATTACGAGTGCTTACATTGAAATCGATGCCGCATCAAAAACCAATGATGAATCCAGTGGGCAAGTAAACATCGCTGGCAATCCGACAACAGCTGTCGAAGCCGGTAATGTCCAGAACAACATCACTAAACTGCATATTACTGTTTGCCAACTGTAATGACAATTGGCGACGAGGCCATGACGCTTATATTTTAGCGTGTACAAAAAAACAAACAAAAAAAAGTGAAATAAGCAAAGTATATATTTTAGTTTTGTATAAATACAACCAGATATAAATAAAGACAATGATACTACAAGTACGAACATTGAAATCGATGCTGCATCGAATACCAATACTGAGCCGAGTGGGCAACTAAGCATCCCTCACAATCCGACAACAGTCGAAGCCGGTAATGTTCGAAACAACATCCCTAAACTGCATGTTACTGCGTCGCCAACTGTACTGACAACCGGCGACAAGGCCAGGACGCCCGCACATCTAGTTAAAGATTGCTGTTCAAGTGCGATTAAGTGCTCCGTTCTGTTCGTGCGGTTCGGTCATTATTTACTCCCACCTGGACTCCTGTGTAGGCCGGATTGACGGGAGACGTTAAATTAGATCCGAGATACTTGATAATTAATATGTGCTCTTCGTTTTGCCCGTGTGATTTTTTGTACCGGTCAATTACTAGGAATACGTAATTAGTACTAAATTGCGGAAAATCTTTTAGAATTTACGAAGGTTTTCTACAATACAAAGAATTGCTAATTGATCAGAGTTTTGGTTACGTAATTTTATGCTACTTGTGTTGTGTATGCAATATGTATCCAGTATTTTTCATTGCAACTCGAAAATCTACATTAAATTGGGATCCACTTTTGCGATCATTATTTGAATTTTAACTTTTTCCCTTACTTGCTTTTATACCCGCCAGTATTGTGAATGATTACATTCACATATTATAACTTAACGGTCAAAGTGAAATCAACAGCAATAATATTTACTTATATAATAAACTAAAGAGTCGTGCTGAGAAATTGCACAGTGGGATACTAAGCCGAGGACGTGCTTAGAATATAGAGTAGCTGCGTTGATAGTAAAATTATTTACCCAATTTGACCTATTTACACATTAAGAAGGCTCATGCTCATGATTCCGCAATTCGCTTATATCCAACATCTTTTAACAACCGATTGGTAATGTACTTGCATCACATTTTATTTATTAATTCAAGAACTTCATTATTTGAAATAATTTAAGATTTTTCTTAATTGCTTAGTACCTATTTTCAATTGTCTGAAGGCTCTTTATTAATAATTTCATTATCCTCATTAGATTTTGTGGAAGTAGTGTAACGCAGTGAAATCAATACACAGATAGAATATTACGTGTGTCCTGTCATTGTCATTAACAAACGCATCTAATTATTTCCGAACTCTTCCTTTTTGATACATGCTTTCTTCTTTCTTCCTTCGAGGGTTATGCTCTCAGATAAAAGCCGTCCTGTGAGCGGCTCGCCTTACCCGGCGGGGTTCCGTGTGGCTGCTCCGCCCGCGTACCGTTAAGGATATAATCTTTAATCGTACAGCTGTAGCCGACTGCGGACAATGCGTCCGATGAGTAATGTCCGACGTATTTGCAAATGTCACGCTCGTTGTACGCTGGTTCGCATTGTGTGGAAACGCGGAGATAGCTGAAGTACAAAGACCGAGGAAAGTTGAGGTTGTCTAGCTGGCGTGGATGGTAATTATGAGGAATTGGAGAGGATAGAGGTGTTCAGAGGATTGGTGCCACACGCATAAGATTGAGTGAGCAAACAGAAAATAGGGAGAATTTTAAATACATCATGTACCACCTTCCATGTTTTATACTGAAAGAGCATGGTATCTGGTCTTGTATTTACTTCGTATATTTCAAAACCAACTGCTTATTTAATTTAAACTATCACTAACTGGAAAATACATCTCGTGAGAAAGCGGGTGAGTGTGCCAGATGAGTGACTGCTAGTAATAAATTTTCAATAGTGTTTGTGCGTCAGAATCCTCGTAGTTTGATTGAATAGCAATCGTCGATCTTTGTGAAGGCTAGGGTGCTAATCGCTGCCCATAACTGTTTAACGATGAGCATTGGTCTCCTGTGCAATGAACGTGAGAGGTACGGTCCGTAGTCTTGATCAAATATTGATTAGCAGACTTCACATACCTTTAAGGATATTTAATGCTACTCTTCGATGCCCATATTTTCTGAGGATATTGTCCTTCACCAATAAATGTGATCACTAATTGGCACATGGAAATTTAAATAATAAGTGCATGCACAATTCAAACCCAGATTTTGTATATGGGAGACCTAAAGAACCGTGGTATTAGCTTCTTTATAAGAATCCTTGTTTTTAATAAAACGCTAACCAGGAAGTTTTGCTCAACAACATCTATCTAATAATAATCTCGCTTTAAACTTTAGACAAATTAATTGATGATTCGATTACCGACTCAATGCGAAGTGCCTAGCGTTCCATTATCGGCATTGGAAAGGTCGGAAACAGGTTCCAGTTAAGTTGCATTTTCAATAATCATTTAGATTAGAATAAGAAGTAATTTTCAATGACTACCCTTGGAAAGTATGTAAATATTTCATAAAATTGCTCCTGATTTTAAAGCTCACGGTGATATGGTAATGTCCTACAGTTACGTTTACATAGAAAATTGTGTGCTGTATTTATCATACTACTTACTTACTACATAGTAACCAAAGTAAACTACATATATTGTTTGCTATGATGTAAACATTCAGTAGCTAAAAACTCTATAAATGATTTAACAAATACTTTCTCAACTCTTCGTTGCATTGAACTAAGATAAGAATATCAAACGCTTCCATTATCAGATTAATAGCACATTTCTCTTCAATTCAATTGGTTTTTCAACATTAATGCGATCGAACTAGAGTACTATGCTAATGACGTAATCACATTATTACATAAAATGCAAGGTATTAGGAAGTTGGTTTTATTGGTCCGAGATATGATAATGAATTTGATTTGAATTTGGTATTTGATAAGACCATTTCATTGGGTACTGTTTAAGATTCCTCGGTTGATAACTAATTTATACATTCTTGCGTCTGTTCTATAGTTTTATTAATCGCTTCTTTTGCTCAAGCTGTTTGATACATTTAAATAGATTTTTATTCTATTTCATTATTATGAATAATATAATTAGGTAATTAGGTACTTTTTTGTACACTTACAAACATTAACTTAAAAATGAATTTATTTAAAATACTATTTATTTACTAGATGGATTTTATAGCAATTTTTATCATAACATTTAATTCGCTATACTTGCAAATTCACGATGCAAGATTCGGGTGTCAGTCTTTGAATATCACTTACCGTTATGATGACCATCTAAACTTGAAGTATTGTCGTTCTCAATCTTATCCAGTGTCAGGCTCGATCCATCGGTCCATTAATTTATTATTTATCAACCTTCTAATATTCCTTCATTAATTAATTTAATAACCTTCTAATAGTAACCTAATTATTTATAATTAAATATTTCCAACACACACTGAAAAGATTCAAGAAACTTAGGCCCGTATTAATAAACATATAAATTAAATTTAAATTTATTTACATGTCTACTCCAAACGACCAAATCTTCAACAGTCACATTTTACCATGATACGCGTACGTCAAATTGTACGTCAACCAACCCCATAGACTATGGACGTATTGGACATGGCTAAATAGTCACATTCCATCACCAGCCCGACCCATTGATTGCCATAAAGCGAGCCTGTGTTGGCTTCAATTACGAAACTTGCCTACAGTTGTAAATAATATTAACACATCGCGATTGGCGAGTGCTTGCCGGCATTTGCGGAAAGCACGACTGCGGTATTTCGGCGTCTGGTGAGGTTTGGTGCGAGTACTAGCGGGTATCAGGCTTCTATACTCCATTTCGTGGACGATAATTATTTGGTTAACAATTTTTGCACAACTTTTTTGTAAATGTTAATCAAAATAAGTGTTAAAAAATTCCAGTGCCACAGAAGTTCACTCTTATAAGCATCTTAGCTGACATCTCCTTCTCATAAAATAATTAATAGCAAACATATATAAGCTTTGGCATTAAATGGCTATTTATCTTTAAATTATTTTAATTTTTTGTTTGCATTATTTTTGAAATGAAATGAAATGAAATATAATATATGTATTCGAGGGTACGAATTGAAGCACATATAAAAGAACTTAACAAAATACTTAACTAAAAAGACCCTTTTAACACGAATTATATATATTATATCTAACATTCCGCACCTCATATCCTCCACCAATCCGCACTCCTCCATCAATCCACACTGGAGCAGCATGGTAGAGAATGCTCTAGGCCTACTCAAGAGAAGATACCCGTGCCCAGTAGTGGGCCATTAATGGGTTGAAGCCATATCTAACATTAATAAATAAAAAAAATGTGTGTTTTTAAATTACAAATCACAATTGAATGACCGTTTGAGTCTATTTAATAAATAAGACTCGTCTAAAAAACGGAGTAGAATATATACAGATATTACACAGTTGTTGTGCACTAATATAATTCAAGAAGAATATTTCTGACATACAGAATTTTTGATATTTAGAAAATTCGGCCAAACGACAATTATTTGTAATTTTCCAAAAATATACAAAGTATATCTCTAAATTATACTAAACGTTACTTATGGATTTTAAATATTATAATTATTATAGTACTTCATATGATACTAATTGTACATTAGTTGAAATTTGCATTGTATAAAATATCCGTTAGACCATGTGAAAATAGGAGATATGAAATTATATGAATTAATTGTTATATAATTTGATCGGTATACTAAAAAAGTGGCATTAGGTCAAATGATCGTTAGTTCTTTTGTTATTCTATCAACTGTTGCGCATCCGAATGAATCCACCCAAAGAAGATTAAATTCAGTTCGATAAAGTTTTGCGGTGTTGTGTAGTTTTTAAGATTGTCATTATTATTCAAATAAAATTTACTTACTCAAGCCAAGTGGAGTATGAAATCACGCACATACCTTTTTATTTGTCAACGATGATATTAAAAGTCCCCACTAATACCTTAACATTGTACTGGTACATGGATTATCGATTTCCATAATATATTAAGCGTTACATTGACAGATCAGAATTGCTTCGCGAAAATAAAATAAAGAGATCAATGATCGATCAAGTGACATCGTATGATCGTAATCCGATTACAGTTCAAGCGACGTTGATTTTATTTATAACTTAACCAAGTTTTTCGTTTATTTTCGTGAATCAATTAGTCATTTGATAATGAAGGCCCACCCTTTTTGTTTAAGTAGATTTACCTGCAGTTTCCAGTAGTCCAGTGTTTAGCAGCCAATCCAATTATTACTAAACACTTGAATTGGACTGACCTTGGCTTAATTCTAAGCAGACAATTAGGCCAGTTGTACACTGAGTTCCATCCCCAATTCTCCCATGATTGATATCTATGGTTGAGTAGGAACAAATATTTTTTTAAAAACACCTGAATGTCTGTTATAAGATATGACCAAGTCCAAGTACCCTTGAAAGAAAAAAGGCGATTTATTAAAAAAAATCGCTATAAGTGGCACCAAACCCTTTGCCGAGCGGATTGATCGCGAAGAAAGAGAGCTGCCCTTTGCAGCATTCTGCAAACATATCACCGTGCGCCGCTGATATCAGAAACAACATTATTTCAAACAAAGACCAATAATAATCTCTTCGTGTTTGACAGAGACATCTATGAAGAGAATTTAAATGTTATTGAGATACGCCGCTGTAAGTAATGTTAATGTCAACGGCCCAGTACTTACTGTGACTTAACATGTCGTCATATTTTAATCTGGCTTCACGTTTCTTTGATACTTGTTTTAAATTAAAAAAAAAGAGTTTTACGCCAAAAAAATGGGAACGCCCTGTAACCAGTAAAAAAACAACGTTTACAATCTGTACTATTCAGTCACACATCGAATACCTGACCGCCTTTCGTTTAACGTTGTTGCTACATTTGCCATGACCTAAAGCTAAGCAACACTTGACTCATAAACATTTTCGCCAATATTTTCCCATAATGGCCTCATCTCTAACCTTAATCAATAACGCTGTACCGTTGGCTGGTTCCTTTGAAGCCATTTCACAGGATTTATTTTAAAACAGTTATATAAATGTCAGTGCTGTGGTGTCCAACTAGGGGGAAATAATTTAATCTGTCCGTAGTCATAAATATTATACGCGTTCCGTTTGTACAACACCCTATATTTTGTATGGTTTAAATATTACATTAAAGCGATTATATTATTTGAATTAAGAATAGTGAAAAATGATACTTCTGTTATGGTGAACTTGAATGGAATTAAGTAAATACACATATCTGCCTTATTATGATAATAATTTCGTAACAAAAATATTTAACGACAAAAACGTTCTTTTGTAAAAAGAAAATAAACAATCCCAGAGAGTTCACGCGAATTCCAACGTAATGTTATTATGGAACATACATATAATAAAATTATGATAGTGGTATTTTCCAAAGAATGTAACACATAAATTATATGAGGTTCCATAACAGTCCTCATTTCTATCCTACGCTTATAACTTAACCTAAATCCAGTACTACGGGTAGCGGAACTCGAGTCATAATTGCAGTAACAAACATCGCAGTAAAGCTCGCCAACGCTTTCATTTGAATTAATCATTGTGTCGTTAGTAATAAACATCAATTTAGCGTGTCTGTAGATAGCTTCGTTCATCCTTGATCAAGCAACCTTTGTTCATCTTTGAACAATCATCCTTGATTGACTCAACATCTATGGGCAAATAAAGTATACCATGCTAATATTATCCTCTGTTCTAAGGTGGCCTTTATGGCCTTGTGGCCATAACACCAGTTTCTGACTATTACAGGCAACTGGACTTTTTACTCCTCAGAAAAGTCTTCCCATATAACATTAACTTAATCGATGTTATAATAACTCTCTCGACTCATCACAAAGCATTTATAAATATAAACTTTATATCGTACGGTTTACATTCAGATAATCAGTATGTTGGTTATTAAACTATAAGAAGACATTATAAATAAACAGGTGAACATTCATATCCGCACTAGATTTCCAGGTGACGCAGGTGGCATGGATATCAATAACACCCATAACTCGAAAACAAAAATAAATCTGTCACTTAAATATTCGTCCCGGTCGGACTTTAAACCTGGGACCCCTTAGTAACCACTATCAAATAGGCTACCGGGCCATAAAATAACAAAAAATACATTTCTCACTGAACATAAGCTCTCACTCTAGTAGCAATCGAAGGTCCCATAAAGCACTCATTGTTTACCTCATAGTAATATTACCGTGAAATCTTACTGCGAACGCCTATGGAGCGACGGCCTTTGCGAATGGTTCACCCTTGAGCCCATAGAGCTAAATAAATTAGCCATATTATATTGCTCTTCAATTTGATATGAATAATTGGAATTGAATTGAGATTTAAATTGATTTAGTCAAAGTCAAAGAAATAGCATACATAATATTTCATTGACATGATTGTGTTCTCTGATGTTTACGAATTTGTTGTTAGAACATTGTACAGTCAGCAAAAGAGTTAGTTATGCAGGGCATGGTACAAAAACGTTAAATAATGTTTAGTGTTACAGAATGCATGTCATTGTCAATGTTAAATGCTACATATCCGTATGGTATGATTTTGGATCATGCCGTACAACCTAGCTTTTTTGCTGACAGTACATGCCTGAGATGGTGTCACTATCAAGATAGCGAGATGAACTACCCGTTCTATGAGATAGGGTACGTATAGAAAATGGGTGTAAAGTTCTATTTAGGTTTGTTTTAAATGCAGCTTTTTTTAAGGACTTCATTAAGTATTCTCCAATTATTCAACAATTCTCGACAATTCCTGACAAAACCCTCTGGCCATTAAGCATTACGTAAACCAGTCGTCTAACGTACAACCCTGCATGAGAGACAAACAGACACTATTTACGCAATGAAATAGTCAGATTAAGTGAAATGTACGTGATAGCACTGTCGGGCTTACATAGCATTTATTACCAAATACTGTAAGGGACTCACTACATATAAACGACGATGTTTTTTAAGAATATCCACATTACACACGTGTTCCCACGCGTGCGATGTTTGGAAAGGTTGAAGTTTACATGGAGAATAATAAAATAAAGCTTAATTTCATACGTATTAAATTAAAAAAAATCTATTAAAAAATAATTATTCATTACTATCAGTATGTTGTTGGGTGACGGTGACCACTTCCCATCAGGTGATTTTTCTATTTTTTATTTTCTATTTACATAAAAAACGACATCCAAGAAAAGAAAGTAACTTCCTTGATTATCCTACTTCCTTCCTACTAATCCCACTAATATTATAAACGTTTGTAAGTATGTTTACTCTTTCACACAAAAACTACTGAAGAGATTTCCATAAAATTTAGCACACAGGTAGACTTTATCCTGGAATTAGATATAGGTTACTTATTACCTCAGAAAACGCGAGAAAAGTCGCGAACAGAGTGCTAGTTTTTTATATTTTACTCCAATGGTACATTCATGGAGTATACGGAAAGGAGAGCCATCTCTTATGAGGGAAAAGTTGAAAAAGTTTCCAGTTATTTACTGAAAATAGAATTAGTTCCAGTACCTACCACCATCCTACGACAATAGCGCTGGCGTCGCAATTAGTACGATATGAACATAGCTGTTGACGCTGTTGTAGATGAAACTTTGGAGTGAAGTTTGCTGAGATCAATAAAATTTATCCTAGCGGACCGCAGCGCCACCCGTTATTGGACGCGTTTTTACGGCCATTTTTAAACAGAAATACCTCTCCTTACCTCTATACGGGTATATGTATGGGTACACTAAAGTGGCAGCTGGGGTAACGTAAGCGCGCGGTGAAGTCTAAGGAGTCCGATCTGCTCGTGACAAAACTCTATCACGATTAGGACAGCGTTTAGGGCAGCGCCGTGCATGTATGTTAACTTCTTACTCCGTCGAGATAGATATCTCTGCAGCTATAAACACGACAATTGATAATTATCTCTATTTTTATGGAACTCTTCATTGTTTTTGGCTTTCTTTCTGTGAACTGTTAACGGTTCAGGTTTGCGTTAGCTAAATCATTGTTGAGTACATAAATTTTTCTGTTAGTTATAGTATTGTAAAAATTAGTGAACGAAAAAATTATGTTAATTTTAACCGATTCCGTCGCTAGATAAATAATTAATAACAATTTTAACCGTCAAAAGTAGATTTTTTATTTTTATTTCCGTAAAATCAAAGTAAATGATTTATTTCGTCCTCACGTCATGAAATAAACCGCTTATAGCCCGATGTATACCGATATTACGATCGAAAAAGAAATTGGCCAACTTGTGTCGGTGATAGGGTTCCTCCGTCCTGGGTGATCCATGTCTAATATTTGTCCATTCCAGCATAATGTGGATTGTCCAATGTCCCGAAAGGAAGATTGACTTCACACTACTAACGGCCGTTCCCAATATTCTATCCTTCCACAATCCTTAGATCCTTATTAACCTGTTATAGCAACTATAAAAAACGTACTCTTTGTTATTATTTTGTCTGCTAACAATATCACTGCTTGTGCACATTTTTCAATCTAAATGACCATTTTGTATTAATTCTCTGTTTTATTTTTTCAGGTACAAACGAAGTATGACGTGTGAAGGTACTTTTTGGGAATGTTATACGGATAAGTATATTGATGGTGCTTTGAATGAATTTCCGGTAATATGATCCCGAAAAATCACAACTTCTGAGCCAAAGCACTCTATAACCATTAAGTAACTATTAGGTCGATACAAAATCAAAAAGTCTTTTTAAACATTTCAGTTCCCAATTCATATTTGGAGATAGCAACAGCGATCGTCGTACTGTGAGATTTCTTCACATAATATTTTTTTTATTAATTATTAATTTAACCTTATCATTCTATTTCAAATTTGACAGTCGAGATAAGCCTCTAAAGAACATCGGTGCCTTTGACATGTACACGATAATGAAGAATTATCTAACCTTATAACGTGAACGGATGTGTGAATATAAAGTATCGGCTTAATTAGCTAATTTTTTGTTTGTTTGTTTCGAATGTCGCTGTACTGTCGGCGCGATTGAATCGTAATGCGAATACATTGTAAAGTATAACAATTATATACTTTCATATCATACATAAAGCACAATAAAAAACCGGGCAAGTGTGTGTCAGGCCACGCGCAATGTAGCGTTCCGAAGTAGTAAGTTTTTCGACTATTACGCGTTATCTACTTATGCTAACATAGCCGGGATAGATTTTCTTATTTTATAATGTTGTTTCTTGTTTTATTGTATTTTTGAGATTTTTTTCATTTCTCTATCTACAACCGTTTAGTCTGCAGAAGGGTAGGAACACATGACTCTAACCAAAATTAGCACTTTAAATCCAAATATTTCACAAACGGACCCCTAATTACAAAAATGATCTTAAGCCACTTTGGGTAGCTTAATAACATAACATTTAATTTTTAATGGAATTCCCACCTTTTGCAACAACAAGTAAAGCGTAAAAATATATATAAAAATCATTCCAGACAGTCTCGTATCCAGTAACATTATCCAATATAACAGAACTGTGCGCAGTCATTCCAGCTTCCATTTCTATTGTATTATACACCTGACTCAATACAACACAACAAAACGTTCAGGTGTTTCACATTAGACAAAAACAAACGACTGTGATTTTCAGTTGTTTTCAAAATAGGCGAAAAACAAAAGGGAACCGACAGTTAAATGCCGTGTATTCATTGGTAACGCCATGTTTGGAGAGGTATTAACATAACACATTCATCCGTCTAAAACTTAATGTCTGGTTGAGGTAGCTCCCGGTCAACGGCAGACAAAAAAATATCCTATTCAGAAAGCACAAACACGACAGCGACGAACTAGGACCTTTATATCCTGGGAACACGACACGACTTTGACGATTGTTGATGGACAACAGATCAGACATTACCATAGAATTCGCTACTGATTTTCAGATTAACTAATTTGACACAATAAAATATTTTAATGCACTGCTTATAATGTATGTTTATTATATTTATGTGGTTAGAGTTGTAAATTATTTTGACTTTAGTCAAGTCAATCGTCATATAAACAAATAACTATGACGAAATAAATAACTTGACTTTGACTTGGACTTAGCAGCAGTTTATTCATTTAGCAGAAACTTACTTACCAGTAAACTAATTTAAAACTAGTAGAATCTATAATTAAGGTACAAGCTTACATATTTTTCAAATCATTATTAAGTTGATTCTGAAGATGTCGGCCATTATTGCATCGTATAGCTCTTCACATCCCTCGCTTCACGTCACGCTAACTATTTGGCTAACTATAATTGGCAGAAAGTTTCTGAGTCTCAGATATTTATGTAAGTTATAGATTCAGATGTCCGGAAATTTATATTTGTCAACGTGTTCCATTTAAAATTAAATATTTGTAAGTCGTGATCTATCCGTCAACTGTAAAGGTCCCTCTAACAGTGAAATGCTAATTGATCACTTTGTGCAATCCGCTGCAGGACAGAGTTAACATGCAAATGTTTTTGCATTCCGTCCGGCGCGGCGGGTCGAGCGTAGCGCTGCCTTTAGCTCATTAGCAGAATGAGAGCTTTGATTACTGCCTGATTTGATATATTAAATAATACTTGGGCATAAAAATATTTAAAATCTGTTTCAAATCGGAAGATAAGTAATTAATTTGAATTAGTTTGCTTTGCGAGATTTTTAATCGCGTAAAAATAAATCAATTATACAATATGCAAATAATATGTTTATTTTATTAAACGTCAACTTTGCATTATGTTTAAATTGAATAAACCATTTTAGGAACCATTTTAAACTTTTATTACATCCTTTGTATACCAAACCTACAATCATATTTTTTTAGAAATAAGTATTGAAGTTGTCGTCGGACGTACAGACAGCGATATACATATATAGAGTTAAAAGCGTCTTTAACTTCCAGTAAGTTTTGAATAAAGCTTTCAAACGTTCACTTCGCAGTTCGTGTCGCTAACTCCTCGGGTATGGACTTATTGTTGGAGATAGCGATTAAATATTAATATTAAGATACAGATGGATACTTATTAGACGATAATAAAAATTTTAATAATTATCAAAAAGGTTTGTGCTATCAATGTTATATTAATTACTGAAATTAAGAATCATAGCATTATGTAATTAATTTGCAGATTGTCTCTGACTTAGAACGTATTTGACCAACGAGGAATAACTTTGTGCCTAAAATACGCTTTGAAAAAATTCTTAGTTTAATATACTCAGTGTTAAATATGATTTCAAAATATTTTTAAAGTTAATATTATAGAACTATGATTCATGTTAATAATAGACTTATAGTTAATTATAGTCATTCACACTTCAAAAATATATTTAACGATAAGAACAAGTTTTGCAGAAGACTGTTAATCATTGCATTCGCTCCCGCCGCGCCCAACACTATATCCTCACCTGACTACAGAGCTACTGCGCTCGTAAAAACTTACATTTACAAGGTAAATATAGATTTGCGAAGGAACCTTTTTGTACTCTTTCCGACTATTCTCACATGTAAACGTGAATTATTGCAGTTTAAACTGACTTTCTCGGGTTTTTGTGACTCTTAAAGGGTTCTTGCGCCTTTTATGGGATTTTTTCAAAACGCACAACTTTCAATTTGGTTGTCCGGGCTATTCTAGTGAATGTTTAGATGCAGTTGTTGGGTTAATGGATATTTATAACACTTTATAGGTAATGCAACTAGATTTAGTGTTTAAGGACTGTTGAAGGTAACTAGTTTTAATAATTCGATTTTATTGTAACTCCGTAAATTTTGTGTTTGGAATAAGATAAACTGCAGAAATAGTTATTTCCGTTTTTTCCTTAACTTTTTTTGAGATTCGAACCTGGGACCCTACACTCGGCTTAGTCGCAAAACGTCTAATTCGCAATAGGTCCAAGCAAGGCCCCTACTTACTTGACTACGTAATAATCGTCTATTTACAATATTATTGATTACGTGTCGTCGACAAAGAAAAGCACTTTTATGGATTCATAAATATTGTACATTTCATAATGGAATTTAATATCGGCTCATTCGTATAACAGCATGGAATTCGCACACTGAGTGAAACAATGAACGTCATATGATTTATTTGATATTAAAATTCAATATCAAGTTACCTACAACACTGGATAGGTTCGGATCGGATTTAAACGTAAAAATGGATATTATGGCTTCAAACCTTTAATGGCCTACTAGTGTGTACGGGCCTCTCCCCTTCAGGAGGCTTAGACCATACTCCACCACGCTGCTCCAGTGCGGATTGGTGGAGTTTATGGCTAACCTGAGTGTCAGTTTTTATGCCACCCAAGGGCCTCCGACATGGCTTAACGACTGGTATCTTACGATAACAACCAGAACCGACAGCTTTATGTGCCCTACGAAGCTTGGAAACCCTCAAGATTTTTTTGCCACCAGCGGTCACCTATCCAACTACCGACCGCGCCCACTGTTGCTTAACTTTGTCGATCACTTAGAATCGACGCAAGCCGCTTCGATATTATATTATATCATACTATACCTAAAGTGGTAACTTATCAATTACTTATGTCTTTAATGAGTTAATTCCTTTTGTATACTTACTTGTTTTTGTGTGTACATCGCTGAAAAACTACTTATATCAGTTAGTCACATTAAAATAATTTAAGCTTAAAAATTATTATAAAAACCATTTGAATCATGCGTCTAATAATTAAGCACTGCGTGTCCAATTTACAAATAAAAAAAAATTATGAATTAACAAATTCGTAACAAATAAAGAAAATATAACTTTACTTGAATGTGTTTTATCACAAAACATTAGTTTTGGTTTAATTGATGTAACAATCGTTAATATTGATAACATATAAAATAATATGTTAGTTGCTAAAAACACCTGAGAATAATAATATAAGTGATAAAAGAATCCCATAATAATACGCCATAAGCCAGGAGGTATTTCAGTAAGATACCATGGCGGCATCAGCTAAAAATAACCACAAATTGATCTCCTATCAGGCATATTTTATATATTAACTATGAAATTAATTAATGTCTGCGACCGCGCACAAGCAATAAATTCCAATTTGCGATACAACCCGTTCAGAATGTATGAGCAAGATGTATGGCGCGTCGTATTTGTGCACGCGATTTTGGGACTTATTGGAATATAAAAACGCAATTAAGTGCTTGGTATGTCATGTTAATGTTGTATCTAGATACTATGCGAAGATATCTACTATGCGTAGTTTAGTCAAAACGAAACCCTTATAGTTTCGTCATGTCCACTCGTCTGTCCGTCCGCAGCATAGCAGAGACCTTTAGCGCTTAAAAGCTGCAATTTGACATGGATAGATAAACATACTCATTGTTGTAAGATAAAATTAAAAAAAATAGAACATATACCTCCCGTACAGGTAAAGCGGTGATGTTTTTTGGAAAATATTCGGTTTTAAAGAGCCAATTTTCATTGAAGTCAAGTGTCTCCCCCCTTGCCAGCTTAATAGAAGATATTGTTGAATTTATAATAATTAAATTAAATTTAAAAAACCGACAGTTTTATTTACACTAAACAAAGATAAGAATACTCTCGGTAAAGTCACCTTTCAAACAAAAAAACTATAATAGATCAAAATCGGTTCATCCGTTTAGGAGCCACGATGCCACAGACAGACATACAGATCCACAAATACACGGACATACAGATACACAGACACGTCAAACTGAGAGCACTCCTTTTGTTTGAGACCACTAAAACAATGCATTAGGCACATTCTGTCCATTGATAAAGTAAATTTTCCACTTTTCCCATACAACAATTTGAAGATAATATTTAAAGATGGCGATTAAACTGACTGTCAATACAAAAGCACTGATCTGTCATTGTCATCAGTTTATTTTAGTGTAGTGGAACACACCGGGTATCCACTAGTATTACATTATATATTTGCAATGAAATTTAACTAACACAAAACTGTTACGAATTATATGGCTTTAAAATATGTATCATCGCGTGCGAGATTGTGACAAATGTAATGAATAATAATTGTCGACTTATCTGTACATTCCCGAATTGTAGTAAGACGTTTCGGGAGACTCAAACATACAAAATAACATCGTAACGCTGAACAGTAAGGTTCAAAATTAATTGCGCCCGTTCGTAATCCATTTTAAATACTTCAAAGCAATTACTTCGTATAAACGTCTTGCCGACATCCTATCGAAACGGAATAAGATTGAAAAAAGTTGCAAATCTTGATAAAAGTTTTATGAGTTTGACATTAGGTTCCGAACGAAAATTATCTTCCAGTTTTAGTAACCTGGTAGCAATCTAAAGAGCGAAGGATGCAGGTTTGATTCCCGACCAGAGCAAACATGCAAATAAATTATTGAATTATTATTAATAAAGGGTTATTGAATAAATTAATTATTATTTAAGTTAATTAATTTATAATACTTTCATTGATGTGTTTGTCAAATCAACATGTGATAGGTCCTACCTATCAGAAACCTTTTAGTACCTAAATACCTATAATATTTTATTTTTTTAACACTAATGCATTAAATCGAATAAGCCTTTAAATAATTAAAATAATTATGATTGATTTTTGTTTTTTTTTTTACAGTATAGATTTAAAAGTATACACGTCGTTACTAATAAATTGTGACTTAAATCGGTTCATTTACACCTTTTAAAACCAACAACGAAACGACCGACTCAATCGCATTTCAAAAACGAACAAACACCTCATTATTCTCACTGCATCTCGGATAAACGCTCGAAAATCTCGATAAAGGCCGTGTGGGGGTCGTCGCAGTGTAAACAAAAATTAAAAAAATAAGGAAAAAAAGTCAGAAAGCCCGCCAAGGTGTCGGGCTGACCGTGTCGCGTTATCTTGGTTATGAGCGCCGATCAATCAACGCTTCGAAAATTAAAATTTGAAACAATGCACTGCTCGATCGGTCGCCCTGTTGACTTATTTATGTTTAAAATCGTATACCTGCGCTGGTGATGCCACGTTATTTTTCTTTTTTGGTATTCAATTAGGCGGTTTTACGAGTACTTTATACAGCCTATGGCCGGCAAGAAATGAAATGAAGCAAAAAATATTGGTTTTTCAGGTGTGTTGTGTGTCCGGTTTTTTTTTGTCTCTCTTACCGCGATTTTATCTTTTATCGCAATTCTCGAATGCTGCGAAAGTTTTCCAAACAATTCAACGGCAACCGAATTATTAGTATTTTCTTGTAATAGTCACCCAATTTACAATAAACTTATTTGCCGAGCAAGAAAAAATACCAACGACATTCTCATACGCATATTTTCGACAAGAAAGTGGTAAGAATTAATTAAAAATTACTCTTGCGAATGAGGCGCAAAAAATGGCGTCCCGAAAATTGCCGAGCGCGGCCGAAAAGCGTCGGGAAGATTACGCGTAATTACTCAATCTGTAAACGTAAGGAACGTCTACTTAAAAACTTGTGTAAAACCTTCTTAACCCTTAACACGGTACCTAATATTTTTTTTAAATACGATTTTGCAACTTATTTCTTCTCGGATCAGGTAGGTAGATTTGATCCTTAGGATTTGAACCCGTGATAATAAGAACAAACCTTAACAAGTCACAAACCTATCTAAAAACGATATTGAATATTGATATTATGATGACTATGAATTAGGTAAAATGTGTTATTTATTATCTGTAGGTTATCTAAGCCTTCCAATTTTTTCGTTTTATCTTTTAAATTGAAATAAAAATATCGTACAATTATCTACTTAAAACAAAATATTGCTTTATTGATAACTTCACGAATACCTTCATAATATTATTACCATTCATAATACTTAACCCAAGAAATCCAGTCATAAAAAAAAACAATTTGAAGTAAAGGCGGCACCACACTGCACTTAGCATAGCAGCGTCGATAAGCTCAATATCAGCAACGATTAAAAACATTGGCGTAACTGATCGCTGTGTCCGGCAACTGTTTTACTAGACTGAGCAGTGCGATTGTTGCGGCGTGCGGCTATTGCGGCGTGCGGCTATTGCGGCATGCGACTCAAGATTCCTTTCCGAAATGGTAGATTAAAAAAAAATACGTGCATAAGTGTATCAGTGATACGTGTTTTGATATTGCGGCGTGCGACTATTTCAGTATGCGACTATTGTGACGTACGATTATTGCAGTTTGAGAATATGTCTGTGGATAACTTTAATTAAGTCGAATATTTATAACTAACCTATTGCTTCACTTCAAAGAACATAATTCTTATGTTCACCAATAGTTATCGCACCCGAAAAATAATATTTGTTTTACATGCGCTTTGCATACCCTTGAAAAAACGTTACTAATTCCTTTACATCAATTTATTTCGCTCATATTAAGCTCTTGCAAGCGAATATTATTTAAGTTTCTACTCTATAAGCCATGTTATAATAATTAATCGATCTAAAACATCGTGATAGGTACCTGCTACCGCACAAGTCGCAAGCCGCTGCGATAAGCCGCAGTGCCTCAAGTCTACCATTACGCGGTCATGACAAACTACGGCCTCACTCCTATATCTGAATGCACTTAGTCATATTTATCAAAACCACGGTTTTCTAAGTAACCACCTCTTAGGGGGTTAAGAAAAATTGCATGCTAAAACCTTTTTCTCAAGGGCCATAGAAAATTGATTCCACGTGGACCGTCTTTAAGAAATTTTAATACGTCTATAAATCATTTGAGTCAGGTGAATAATTGCTAAGGACTGTTATCTTTTGCGATTTATTAAGGATAAGATTGACGCTGTTTGTTTGGGATATAAAAATTGTATTGTGTTATAAATAATGGATTTATTATTATTTATTAAAATATATCGTGATTAATATTGGTACTTATTAGTGAAGTGAAAATAAAACAAATTGTTCAACGTAAAGAGTAAATTCCAATTCTATTGCAAAGATGTCAGGTATTTATCGGCAACAATGTAACCGAATGAATAACAAGATAACGGTGTTTATGGCGAAAAATCTAGCGAACAAGGTAATAAAATAAATGTCACAATAGCACTCGGACTAACTACTTGCGCGCGAGTGAAATATACAAATGAACGATCCAGTAAATCGTGTTTTAGGACACAATTACTTTTGTCTAGATTCAGATAATCTAGAATTTGTTTACACACCAAATCGTGTTTCAATTTATCTAGTACTCAACGCCGCGGTTAGGATGCATACACATCATGGTAGTTATACACTTTTATGCATAAAATTAAATTTAATGAAATCTATCGATTTTGATAAATTATCTTTTTGGTACTTATGATTCCAAAATATATACCTGAGGATGTCAATGGTGCGGCCACCACCAATTTATTATGTTTTTTCTGAGACATAAAAACTTGCAGTTTTCAGTCATCATATCTCCCTAATGTCATTGTAACACGCAATAAGACAGCTGATGGGGAGTGGTCAGTGTTCACCGTCGCTCATGGAAATCAGCAATATCTTAGAGATTTCCGATGCGTTGTCGATCAAAGCCGACCAATCAAGAAAGAGGTTGATAAGGATTTTGGATGACATATACCTCTTGTAAACATACTTTTTAGTATAGTCATTTGGTTTCAGATCTTTTCTGTATTGTGTTAGTTAGCTAGCTAGAGTTATTTTTTTATACTAATTATATTAATTTTAATATATTTGTCTTAATAAAGTTTTTAATATATACTCTAATAACATATTAGTAGGAATTAGAATGTGAGAAAGAGGAGAGTAAATTAAAATCAAAATCTATATAGTCACCCACTTTCCAAAACTTGAAAAATGTTTACTTGTTTTAACAAAAACCGTAACAATCGAATAAATAAGATTCAAATAAAATATTCACTATAATTGGAGAGCACCCTAACTGTAGTAAAAACTAAAGTAATCCGCAGTGACAAGTGTCAAATAGTAATACCACTAGGTATTATACCACTAGATAAGCCATACGAAATGTAAATTTATTCGGAGTCCTAAGTATTACTAAACATTGACTTTAGTTAATAATGCGATATAATAATAATTGTGGAAGAATTAGTTGGTTGAAGTGCTCATAACTGTTTGGCTCATGTAATGATTGTGTCTAAAATATTGTGATTATAATTTACTAACAATAATCAAACTTAGGTGTATTTGGTGGCTATAATATATTTTTATAGGTGGGAGGATGCTAATTATTTATAATATTTTTTCCGGTACTTCCGTACTTTAGAAGGCACGATGCGCTATCAATATCATATTAAATCGTTTATTAAGCTCAATTATGTGCCGACTGGCCACTACTATACCATTCACTAATAGGAAAGGTAGCGCAACATTCAAATATCATTGAATCAGTCATTTCATACCGGCTGAAATAAAAGCAAAGCAACAACCCATAATTGTCCCACTGCTGGGCTCGGGGTCTCCTCTCACAATGTGAGGGGTACAGGCCATAGTCTACCACGCTGGCCAAGTGCGGATTGGTAGACTTCACACACCTTTGAGAACATTATGGAGAACTCTCAGGTGTGCAGGTTTCCTCACGATGTTTTCCTTCACCGAAGCAAGTGATAATTAACTTGTAATACGCACATAATATTTGAAAATTAGAGGTGCGTGCCAGGATTTGAACCCGGGCCCCCGCGTTCGGGAGACCAACGTTCTAACCACTAGGCTATCACTGCTTTTTACCGGCTGAAATACTCTAATCTAATCGTCAGCTACTTCAGTAGCGGTGTAGGTAAGGGTGAGAGCATAATAATATGAGCGTAAAAATGGAGTCTTAGATATGGACCATAACAAAATATATGACCGCATGCTCTTTTATACCCAATTCAATAACACGGATTAATCTATTATATTATAATTTGTCTAATCCTTATTGAATAGATGAATAAAGATCTTGTCTAATTGACGCCCACATGCCTCTGCCTTCTAAAGCCAGTATTACTTCTTCAAGTTATCTATACGTCTTATAGGTAGACCTGATGAAAAGATGATAATTTATAAGACATGTTTTAAAAACGTTTACAACGTTGAGAATACATTTTAGCAAGGTTTGCGAATTCGATCGATCAGTTGTTATGTGCTAACATCCTTATAATTAAGCACCGACTTTATTATGCTACTACTGTAAAGTCGATTAGTGCGAAGGTAATAAAATAAATATAAAACGTAATAAAATTATAATTTTACGCAGTTTTAATTATAAAATTGCCGGCTATGTCTAGATTACCTGTAATAATAGATCTGTGGCGAGATAATGTCCGAGTGAATTTTGCTATGTCATTTCGGATATAAATGCAATGAATTTTAAACGCAGGTTACCTATTGTATTCGTGTGAAAAGGTATTAAATATGGTCCGTTGTTGTTCAGGATTATTAGAGTTAAGCCGTGTTATTTACAATTAAGCCATACATTTACTCAATACTATAAACCCGTAATCGTTTCTAGTTCCGTAATTTGATCGCAAATAATAGCTGTATCTGAAATAATTGTTAGTCATTTTTATGAGACACTATTGGCTATGTCCAGAACCGGCGTTACAGGGAGGCAAGGTGGGGTGAAGGCCTAGGGCGCCAAAGAAGAGGTGCCACATTTGGCGTGAGGAGTACTTACAATTCAATAAAATTCACAACTAACGTTCCCATTGGTTCGAGCAAAAAAAGATTGATTTTGATTTTCTTATGTGGGCGCCACAATATTCTTGCCTGGGGCGTCAGTGGCTCTGACACCGGCACTGGCTATGCCCGCGGTTTTTCCAGCGTTTTTGGGATAATAAGTACTCTATAATTGTATATTATGTTATTCCTGAACACGGCCTACCTGTGTGCTAAATTTCATGAAAATACATTTAGTAGTTTTTGCGTAAAAGATTAACAAACATCCATACATTCCGTACAAACAAACTTTTAAATTTATAATATTAGTCGGATTTTTTTATTCTTCAACTTTTTTAAACGGAGTATATACGGAATATAAACGGAACTTCAACTTTAAGTACATCAGATCAGAGGCATCAGAGCACAGGTAATCATTCAATAAATGTTGGCCACTTCAGTAGTTTAATGACTGACTGCCTGAAATGACTTTAGTAGATCATCTATCGACGTGAACGTCGTTCTATTCTTTATGGTAATACCCTTGTTAAAAACCTCTAAACCTTACAAGCGAATTGTACAAAAGTTAATCCGCGCAATTGGCTACATGCGCAAGAGTTTTGCCATTAAACAAAAATAATAAACATTTTACTATCTCCAAACGGCTACTATAATTGGAGGCTCGTATCATACCTCCTATAATTTTATACTTGTCCTAACGGAAGTCCACAGAATAAACAACGGACAGAGGCGACGCAGTGTAATTTATTGCCTAACGACTGGCTTCCTCTGAGCGAATTGAACCGCCCGTTTGTCCGCTCCGTTATATGTCGTCGCGTCAGTGTTATTAAACTCGATGTTGGTTGGCGGTAGTGCGGTTCTTATTGCAACTTTTAATTGTATATTTTGATGAAGTAATGTCATTGAGTTTATACGTTGTAGGGTAGATAAGGATGAGAAGGATCATAGGATCATTGGTTCTTATAACTTTTTTATTATAAGAAATGGATATATCAAGCCATCTTAATTATGGTAAATTGTCAATTTCGTTCAGTGACACAATATAAAAAATGTAGTGTGGACCCAAATTATATTGTAGTTAATGGAATTGTTAACATTTATATTTCGAAAAGAAGGCTTTTCCACATTTTTAATAAGCACACGTTGTTTACATATGTGAATCATAAATATATTAAAAGCTAGTAAAACTGTACGAGTAGGTACTTAATAAGGCTTTTAACATTGAAAACTCAAGGAGCTTGAAATGCTCAAACAAAACGAATGGAATCTTTGGGTTATACACGACTACGTAAGAACATTATCTGTATATTTTGTTCTGTATTACCTTAATCCCAGATTGTGAACATCTTCATACGGAGAGTGAGGAACTTTATGTAGGTAAGTAAGTATTTTTGGTTAACAAAACACAAAAACGAACTAGATGGAAAGTCGAAGATTTCCACCTCGAAAAAAAAAACTACTCGTATTATAGTAAAAACTAGCTGTTGCCCGCAGCTTTGCATACGGAAATTATGTTTTAACTTATTCAAACTTTTATCCTACTTTACAGGGAAACCTTTTAATCTTACGGGATAAAAAGTTGTCTAAAATATGACCCAGGGTATCAGTAACAACTTTACCAATTTTCATCGAAATCCGTTCAAGGGTTTTTATGTGATGTCCGAACAGACAAACAGACAGACACTTTGAGTTTTATTATAGTATAGATGTGTTCAGTCTACTATGATATAAGTTTAGAATCTTTTATTTATGTAACTGGTTGACAAACGAGCTAGTAATCCGCTTGATAGTAAATGGCTAGCGGCGCCCATGCACATCAGTAACACCAAAGGCTCACCAAAAATCACCAATGTGTTGCCGACCAAGAAAAAAAGAGAGAAATAGAAAAAAAGAGCAATATGGTAAAAAAATCGACAAATAACTAAAATGTACAGACGCGAAAAAAACTTGTATTCCTGTACGAACGTAGGGCGTGACCCAATAAGTCTGATAAGTAAAACGCATCCATTAGACAACCGAGAAACCGGCTATTAGACAACCATTCATGCTAAATTGATCGTCTAGATATTCCGCGCACTACTGATTTTATGTGGATTTTATGCTGTAGGACTATAGTCTGTAGACTGGCCTCGGGAATACACAATTCTAACGTCTGTCAATTTTGACGTTTACAATTAAATATTGTAATATAAAAATTTTACAAACACCTTCAAAGAAAGAATTGCCGCATTAGTTATATCCATTTTGACCATAAAGATCGGCAATTATTTCTTTGAAGATTTTCGGGATTTCTTCCAATATTTCATTGTAAATGTAGTCTTTGACAGACGTCAGGAATGCATCCTCTGAGAGGCCAAACGATGATGGTTTGAATGCATGGGGGATCAGGTTCGAATCCTGTGTAGTACTTCAAACTTTTGAAAGTGATGTGCGTAACGGAACTTATACAATATAGTTAAACAATTCGTATAAACATTTATTGTGCCAAAATAAATGCCGAATAAAGTTACATGAAGTATAAACTACATATAAAAGGAAATGTATCTTGAACAAAATTTTCCGAACTCGCTGCGTGCCTTTCTAGATAGTTCATTCTAATAGCGCTTACATTTCATTCACCCCAGTGCGTATAAGCTCCACATGCGCACTGTAGAATAATATTAATTGGTGGCCATTATTCCGTGGTGTAGAAAGCGGGCCATGGATGACGGTAGTCGGGTGCCCTCGCATTAACTACGCAGGGATACCACGCGTATGGTTTTAGTGAGATTTTCCGTAATTATTTTGGTAAATTGGTGGATAATTAAGAGTACTTTATACACGTAAAACCTCTGATTTACCAATGCTAATGTACCTTTTTTTAGGATAAAACGTTTAATTTTGTGCATTAATTTTCAATTAGTTTTGACCACACGTACTTCAGTTCCAAAATGCAAATGTTAATGCTAATTGCTACCTATTCGGCTTATGATTGAACGAACCTTTTTGTGGATAATTATATTTATAATTGAAATTCGATTGACGTTTTAGTAAATATTGAAAGCCGAAATCCGCTAATCAAAGCTCAGGACCGGCACCAATCAAATAAGCGTTTATTATGAAAGGGTTTATATTGAAATGCCGAAAAGTCCTTAATGACCGAAACCAGTCCCAAATCAAATCAGACTGGTGATTATGGTAATTAAAAAGTATTACGGAATATCCTCAAGTTTCCGAAATTATTTTCCCCGTAAACTGCATACAAGATGAGCTATCCCTGGTCGCTTTTGTCCTGTTGGTCGTAGATGTAAATTGTTACCCTATAACGACGTCATATGTTAGGCTTGAGCCACTATGTGCGGCCATGATTGTGTCGTCCGATAGGATCATATTGCGAGTATGACAAAAAGTATCTCGGCTTGAATCCTCAGGGAACATTTGTTGGACTACCTTTTGAAAGTGGATTTATTTAAATTTTTATGTCACTAGCCGACTTTCGAGTAAGAAGACTTTTGATATGGTCTGCCTCGTAAGGGCAATATAATATCGGTAAATTTGACTACCCGTATGGCACAATGGTTACCATGCCGGATTGCCGTGTCAAGGGTTCTGGGTATGATTCCCAGGGAGGCAGGAGTTTAAATTTTTGTTCTCGGTCCCGGTTCAGGTGTGCGCGTGCTCTTGTTTTTGTGTTGTGATTTTTTAACTTGCCTCTGTATCATTGACTAACCCGCTTTTGAATCTATGTCTTTGTCTTTTTTTCAGTCAGCGTTTCTATTTATTCCATATTTATTCATAATTATATTATACATTGAACCGCTTTTAAATGATCTTCAACTGCTAAACATATTAAACACAAAATACAGTTAATTGAGTCAAGAAATTCATTCCTACATCGAACAGAGTAGCTCAAACATCGAAACAATTCGACGTCTCGAACATGCGGTTCTCAACCTTAAAATATACGAACGAAATAGTCGCATCTCGCCATGTCGCTATGTTAATGCCACGCCACATTTTTCCCGTCTATTTGCATTCTAGGTATATTTCGCCGGTCGCTAGACGGGGGCATCTTATTTATTCCCTGAGTAAGACGTATCCTGACTGGTTTCGGTCACTAATGATGTGACTGTACCCTTTTTTGCTGTGTCTAACTAAATAATACGGACGTGGGACGAATGCTGAAGTCAGTAAGTTTGTTTCTGATTAGGGTGGCTGGTCCATTCTAGCTGTACATATTTTTAAAATTATTTTTTAAGATTTTGTTTGGCGAAACGAGTTTTGAAGGCATGATATTGTGACCATGCGTGTTATTATTTGTATTAAATTATTTTGGATTCGAATTAAAATACATAATTCCTGATTCTACGAAAAAATATTTTTGTACTCACGTTTAAATACTGCATGGAAGATAATTATAATATTATCATATCTCTCGAAAACCAGTTTTTAAATATTGGTGTGAATAAATTCATTCAAACCAATTTTAAACTGTACATATTTTTAAAACTCTAGTGTCTCAATTGTATTTGGCATTTTCTACTACTCCTACTATAATAATTATAGATCGCTCGAGTCTACTGCTGCCCTTACAATTTGATCTGTAACGAAGCCTATAATTCGATTCTCGCGGGAACCTGTTTTGTTCTTTCCAATAATGTGGCTGCATTTTTGATCGATGCACTACTGTGAAAATAATTCACATGGCACCAGTCTATCTCGTTTACAATGTACATACAATAGTGTTAATATACCGTTTACAGCTTTACAAGTTTTGCGCTTGATCGAATGTCAACTGGTTGCAACCTTGGAAGGTTTGAGACGATAGTGCTGTTTTTTGAGTTATGACAATATTGATCTGTATCGTAATTTAACAATAATCCTACTTAATATTATATATGTGAAAGTTTGTGTGTATGATTATTTGTTACTACTACGCAGAAACTACTGAACGGATTTTGATGAAATTTAGCGCACAAGTAGTGTACGGTGCAACCGTACATCTGCTGGGGTCAGCATTTACGCGAGCGCGTGCGACACAATTTAATTATAATTAATATGTTTTTTAGTTAGATCGCAATCAGCCGTCAAGGGTCGCGCGTGCTCATCTTTTATCACGTTATCAAGTTTCATATAGATTTAAATACCGATTTCCAAAAATACAAAAAGTGTTATCATACAAAGTCTTATCATTTTACTTCTACTAATATACGTAGCTAACAAGAGCTCGTACAAGTAGACTGATAAGATACTCGTATAGGAAATATTATTATCTCGGAAAACGCAGGCAGAGCCACAGGCAGAGTGCTAGTATAGAAAAACGTATTAGACTAATTTAATAGTTTTTGGGATTTTTAACTCTCAACAAGCAAAGGGTAAATTGACAAAAAGAACTCGAAAACAACTGAGTAGGAAATGTTTTTACTTTTATGGGCACTGTAATTATGGGTACCAGTGAATAAAAATTATGAATATTGTATTATACAGTATCAGGTTTGACAGTAAATTTACTTTATAGCTTTATATTATTTTCCCATTGCGCTTAACAATTAATTTCATATCGGATTTTCCGTTTAAACTTAACGCTTCAGACTCTTCGTATAGTTGAAAGTTAGTGGAAATGCATAAATCCGTTATATCTGTACTCTGTAGGGCTTGCGGCGTTCAATGCGTTTATTAAATTAATATCGAGTGAATACAACACGGATACAACTTATTTGGAAACGGCTTGAACGTATTTGTTTGAGCTTTGACATTTTTTTTCATTGTTATTTTATTGCATCATTTGATTGTACCTCAGTACGGATCTAAATATTATTTTTAGGTCCATGTACCCTGCGAACACAAAAAACATACAAGCATAACTTCTAGTAAAAACAGATAATTTTTTGGTACGTCGGCAACTAGAATGAAATGTCGGAAAAAGTCGGTAATGATCGGAGTTGTATAGCGCTTGCCCGCTCTCACCGCCCAATGAAAGGATGGTACGATCAGAGGAGGATGAAGTTATGCGAAATGAAGAACAGCAAATAATTATCATAGGCATTTTTTTATTAATG
The DNA here is from genome assembly GCA_963932265.1 of Thymelicus lineola. Classification (NCBI taxonomy): domain Eukaryota; kingdom Metazoa; phylum Arthropoda; class Insecta; order Lepidoptera; family Hesperiidae; genus Thymelicus; species Thymelicus lineola. Next base: position 15,986,588 of record OZ010690.1, read on the forward strand.
ATTTATAATATCATGGAACATAAAGTACGGTTTTAGTAATCGCAATCTATACATAATTAAGGTTATTTTCAATTCCTTGGTTAAGGTTGAGTCAACAACTAAAACGGCTTGTTCGGTCAAATTCGGTTTTTGTAATAATATATTTTAATAGTTTTTGCAATATATTTTTTTTTTGTAAAATGTATGTAAATAAGTAAGGGGACTTTAAAATATTACGTGCATATTTAATGACGTTTCTAATATATGGACTACGGGTCTGCCGCCAAAATTGTTACGTAAAAAATTAAATAATAATATAAAATTTTTATAGATAGACCGACTTCAAAACTGAAAATATAATTAAGTATTAGCTTGTTTATACACGTAATATTTTGAAGTCAGTCTGCCTTTCTATACTTGAGTATTCAGGCAGCATTCAGGTAAAAATAAAACAATTACAATATAAAACAATTACACTATTCAATGTATGTAGCATTAACATAATTATAAGTATTACGTACGGAAAAACCAATTGGACATACATATATAGTATAGAGCTGATTCCGTAAAATTCCGTAAGTAGTAAGTAGGTAACTTAACATAATTTAAATAATATTTGCACAGACAATGATGCCTCCCTATATAATGCATTATACCATCCATTAGGTTCGAATAATAAAGAACGATATTCATTGCAGTTTATTATAACTAAAACATTTCTAAGCAACTATCAAGCAATGTATTCGTAAAAAATGGCGGACAGTAATATTTTCATTATTTAAATGAAAACTCACGTATTTAGGACAAATTTCACACACTTCGGCATTTTCGTGGTAAATATCTCTAAATGTTGAAAGTTTGTTACTACTTCTCTGCGACTCGACCAAACAGAGACTGACAGCTCGTTTGGTGTAATTTTTAGGCTCCGCCTACTTTGGTGTATTTTTACGTTGGGTCATTTTATAGCGTAAGTTACTCGTCTATGTTTTATACGGTCGCCGCATGTACCTCAGTAACTATTGATTGATGTAATGCTTCGTTCTGAAATATTATGTATATTTAAAAATTAAAAGACAACAAAGCACCCTATATCTGAGCCATCTGCCGTAACCGTAAATCTAATGCGAGAGCCCTCGTTTTGTACGTAAGGTTGTAGTGGTTACATATTCTTTGGGTACGGGGCAAATTTCAAAGTGCAATATTTATTTCACAGCCCTTCCAGCATGACCAGCTTACATCTAGGTAATGCAACTGTAGGTGGTACCGAGTGTAGGTCATTCTATTGGTTCTAATGATAAATGTTCTGCGCCTATTTGGATGTTTAATTGAAAATCGAAAGCTTTTGATTTAGCACCGACCAATTAAATCGGAATATTTGCTCGCTTCGCCATTGGGTTCTCCTGATTATAAATATGAGTTGTGGCTCGTTTGTTTGGAAACGTATAAACGCTTTCATGTAAACCCCGCACTAGAATGCTGTTTTGAAGACATTACAGGTACACAATTGAAACATTACAAATAACTTGAGATTAAACATTTTTCTTTATTAAAAATATTCCGTGATAATTGGGTATTGACATTGGCCCTTTTCTCGTTTGAAATATTTGCCAAGTGTTGCAAAAGTCACATACGCATTTTTTTTCATAAAACGTCGAAAAAACTTACCAATCCATCCATTCTGCCCTACATTCATATCTCCCAGCCTTATCTTCAATCCATCTTATCATCTATCCATCTAGCTATTCTTCTATCAACTCTTTTAAGAGTTCTCTGCTTTATAGTATTCGCAGTATCTCGCTGGACTTGACATATTACGCACTCGCTCGCACTTAGACCTTAGACCTAAGTGCAAGTGAGCGCGCAATATGTCAACGAGTGCAGCGAGATACTGCGACTACTATACAGGGTGGATTTTTGAGACGGGTCAGTAAGGGCAGGTACCTTAACCGTTATAGTTACAGGAAAACGTTCCTAGGATGCATTCACAGATTTTTGAGAAAATGTACGGTCAGCGAAAAAAGTGCTAAAATCCAAAAAAAAAAAAATTTTTATGCCTATCGATCCTACTTCGTATGGGGATCAAAATACTCTATGGGATCATTTAAGGTATGAGTACTAGAAATGTCAGAAAACGCTAAAAACATTTTTTATACATTTTGTACTGAAAAACGATAAATCAACTCGTAATATTCTTTATTACCAAACAATCTTATTTCTTACTACGATTAAAATATTCTTTACGGTCTATTGAAATTTAAATACAAAAACCATGGTAAGACACAACATATCACACAAACTTAAAAATAGCTGTTATCTACGAAATAAATTGTTCAAAATGACCGCCGTTTTCACGAATACATAAGTTCACTCGTTTTTGTACTGAGCAAGTAACAGCGGAAAGTTTTCTTTGATGGATATTATTTAAAATCCCCGTTAATGCCTCTTTCAGCTCCTGAACACTGTCGTACTTTCTTTTGTGGACTTCATTTTTTAGGTGACCCCACAAAAAAAATCGAGAGGCTAACGCTTCTGGGCTGTGAGGTGGCCACTTAATTGGACCATGTGTTCCTATCCACTGTGTCCCGAATTGTTTGTTAAAATTAGAACGCGTAAGACGGCTGTTATGTGGCGGTGCGCCATCTTGTTGAAAATAAACTTTTCGCAATTCCGTTAGGGGCCATTCATCCAACTGGTTTTGAAGATTCAAAATTCAAAATTTTTTTACTTATTTTTATAATTTTTTTACTTATTTTTTTAGGAACAAATAACGTTGTTTGTCGATAAAGAATATTAAAGTGTGGTTTATCGTTTTTCAGTACAAAATGTATGGAAAATGTTTTTAGCGATTTCTGACATTTCTAGTACTCATACCTTAAATGGTCCCATAGAGTATTTTGATCCCCATACGAGGTAGGATCGATACGCATAAATTTTTTTTTTTGGATTTTAGCACTTTTTTCGCTGATTATACATTTTCTCAAAAATCTGTGAATGCAGTTCAGAATATCTTAAAAAGTTGTGGATAGTCTCCTAGGAACGTTTTCCTGTAACTATAACGGTTAAGGTACCTGCCCTTACTGACCCGTCTCAAAAATCCACCCTGTATAAGTTCCCTTATATAAATTCTCGTCCTTATGTAAGTTCTCTGAATCTATTGGCCTCCTATTATTTCCTCCGAGGCTCAAACCTCGGAAGCCCCCCAAGCGACTTATTTTCCAAGATTGACATTTAACATTGATTTCCTGGCAAGACATTTAGAAACCTAAGTGGGTACTTGCAAAACTTTCGCTCAACACGATCGCCGAATACCTCCATCATGTCTATTAAATACTAGGACACTTGTTACCTTATTGGATTCGCGTGAACATCGCTAAATTGTGCTTTTACCGCATTCCCGTTAAATTACAGCAAAATACACCTTGTTCCTACGTGATAAAGGTAAGTTTCGTATATCGACAAATGAAGTAATAGGTGCTGTGACCGAAAGGTGCATGTAAGGTAGAAGATAATTGCAACTGTTGAAATTGTGATAAAATTATATGATATTGCTCCCCGCCCCCACTCTGTCCAGATAACTGGTACCTTATCCTCTGCCCTTTGGATAGCATAACTCTTAATCCCGATCAGATGACTATTAACATCGCTTGGTAGTAATTGAAAGCTGGTAAACAATTATCTTTTGTTTAATTAAATTTCGCAATTTATGAGCCGTTTATTTATCTTTACGGATGACTTTACGTGGTAATGAATTGTGAATGTATAATAACTATTTTCGAGTTTTAATGTGATGATAGAGGATAGTAAAGGGCGTGTATTTACTGAATTTAATTTGTAACTATTTGCGATCATAATGAGAAACCACGATATGTGTAATTGAAAACAGAAAACAAAGATAAAAAAGAATAATGAATACTTTGAACCATTATTCAATATTATAATACGTTAAAGTATTTTTTATAAAAACAGTAAAATTCTATGCAATAGACAACTTAGAAACACTCAATTCCGCCGAAAGAAATCCTAAATCTGTTTAGATACATGCTTTAGAAAACTTCTTTTCAAGTTACTAACTATTCAATTCCATAGTCCGTAATAATCTCATATTGTATTGATTTCAATAAAGCTTTCCATCAGCCGAAGGAAACAGCTTTACAAATGGAAGGCTCAGGCTTTCGCCCTAGTTCCAGCGTCCTACAGACCTTTCTGGTGCCCTCAGGTGTAGAAATCACTGACTAAGCGATGTGCTTCAAGAAAATTAATGCTAAAATTACATGCGCTTAACTAGATCGCAATATGAATATGATTAGGAATAGCTTTATAACATTTTGCTTTGCGCTTTTGCGTTTCACCTATAAATCCTACTAATATTGTACGTAAATGTAAAAGATTATGAGGATGTTTATTGCGTTTTCATGCAAAAACTCCTGAACGGATTTTTATCAAATTTAGAATACGGGTAAACCAAGACAGGAAATAAGATATAGGCACAGGGCACAGACTTAAAAAAGAACGAGACGGAATGTCAACAACACATTTAGTGAGGCACCCATAGTAATACCAACTCCTCTATTCGTACAAGTATCACACGCACACATTGACACCATGCTGCTGCTCGATAAAAATCATAATTTTTGTTTGTATTTCTTTTGGTAACTGAAATTTTAACACCAAAGTTTTATCGTTACGAGTGTTGTTTCCGGAACCTCAAATTTTTTTAATAATGAAGCGTCACAATCATGAATCTTACTACGACAAAATATTCCTGATAAGTTGTACATTAGCCGATATCATTTTAGAACTAGACCATGTCTCTAAATGAGTTCCACTTTCCTGATAGATAGGCGTCAAAGCGACTTAACTGAACAGGTACAAAACGGAGTCATTTTTACAAATTCCACTCATCATTTAGCGGAAACCTAATGGTATGTCATTAGAGCCAGTCGAAGATTGAGGACAGATAATGGTTGTTACGGACGTCATAACTCCTGGATAGCTAAGCCTAGATCTGAAACTATTACACACTTCGGTTAACAAGTTGGTGTCGCTGAGACTTAATAGATAACGGAGAAAGTTTTGGTTAACGCTAACTGGACGCGTAGTGAAAATCATTATATATTTCAGCTCTTGCCTTGACCGACGTGGTCTTAAATGAATAATTTTGTTACAGTTTCTACGCTGAGAATGTATTTCTGTTGGCCAAAATATCTTTATACGTTCAATAGGATTCTGGAGGTATAAAGCCTATATTATCCAAGGCAATATTTTCTCCAAACGAACAGGCATGCCATCTAACGGCAAGGTAAAACTCCTGATTTGGTGCTTTACTAATATGGCATTAAAATTTCTATGATAGCATTTGAAGAAGATTACTCTGTAATGATTTCTGACGTCATTTGACGTGCTTCGGAGGGTAAGTAAAGCCGTCGCTCTTGGTAGTTCTTACATAGCAGTCGTGATGCCGTGTCACAGGTCTTTGGTGGCATAAAAACTTTTTTTATGGAAATAGCCGGCAAACGAGCTGACGATCCTACCTGATGGTAAGTGGTTATCGTCGCCCATGGACATCAGAAACACCAAAGGTATTACTGATGCGTTGCCAGCCAGGAAAGAAAGGAAGAACTGGCTCTCAAGCCCTCAGCTGGAACACGATGAGTAGTTTGGCAGCTGATTCATGCTCAAGGGTGGTAGTTATCCAGGCGAACCCTATGGAGAAATATTAATAGTAATAATGGTATTAATTATCAATTAAATAAATATTACCAATAAAATCCCTTCGAGGGGCCCTACCACCAGCTGGCCCATATTAATAAATCGATCAAGATTACTGCGATGTTACGATTCGGTTTGAGATGTTAATATATGTCAGATCGTATGTAAAAGTGACATTTGTGAGATCTGAGATTGGTTTATTAATACGAGCCCTAGATCGAAACTGTGTGACCCAGATGTGTCTATTATACTGGCCATAAACAATCAAGTATACTTGTCAAGTTTGCAGCAGATTTGACCGTTTACTTATTCAATTTGCTATTCCTAAGGCTTGTTACAACCATATTACTGCATCAGAAACGTAGGAAAAAATGAGCTCAAGCATTCAAGGACACAATCTATGCATCTTTAAAATTTTTAATGCATTGCTGAGGTAATTATGCTGTTAACGGCAGGTTTATTCTTTTTGCACCTCGTTCCCGTTAGAGGCGACGAAGGCTGATGCGGTGATAAGAGATGAGGGGCAGATAGGCCAGGCTTGCGTCGATGGGATTTAATGCTATTCGACCTAGATCCCAGGGAGTTCCTCTGCTTTGCCGATATTTATAACTTATATTCCAAACACAAGTCACGGGTATTTGTTGTGTTACGGTTATTGCGAGATTGCAGTTTCGATTAAGAATTAAAATACGCGTTGCTGCAAGATATCGTAAGGAAAACCAATCTCAAAATGTTTAGGCACTTGTTTAATTCAAATACTATCAATACATTACTAATTCGCTAGTAAAACACGAGAAATTCAAATGTACAAACTTAACGTGTCACTAAATAACTTATTCAGTATTGGCAAAAGCCGAAGCAATATGGCCCAATATCAGATTAAATGTTCTTTAAATCTGAGGGCCCAATCGGCAACCATATTGGAAATGTCATGTGTCTAACAAATAACAAGCATGTCATATTAAGCAGATTTATGGCTCAACAAATTCACTTCGCACCAATGTCCCGATTCCGCTTTTCATTACTACATGTTAACTACAATTTCTGCTAATATCGTCGAGTCTTTGATTCCATCTCGAATGCCTACGCAGCTCAGTTTAAGTAACTGCGAGTTACTGCAAATGTTGGTTGTCAGAAACGGTCGGGAAAGCGTTGAGCAGAACCATTTACCATTTGTACGTTATAGCCATAGACTGAGAGTGAAGTAGAAATCGCGAGGCGTTTATTAAATTGTTGCTCCTTTTACTTCTTGCGAAAACTCTATAGATTATATAAGATAATTCGACATCATGCATGAGTGAAAAGTGATTTGAATGGGTAGTTCCTAATAGACGTATCTAACGTTAAACCTTAGTTTCTATGATATTTTAAGTAATATATTATTGTATTATACAATTTATAGAAATGCACAAGAAAAATATAATAGTAGGTAATTTAGATCCATCCCGAATACATTTAATGACAAATCATCGGTATTTACTCAATCCATTAAAGTAACAGGAAGCATTTCTAAATCATGTTAGATCTCTGGTCATCTTACTATTGAAATTGGGTTTCGCGTGCCGGTAATAATTTTACTAGATACATTTCTAGTTTCAGAATTTGAAATCAACTTAAGATTATACTCTCTATATTTCATTTAACTTTCATAGATTCATGGGTATTTACTAGTTCGCGTCGATATCAACAACAAAATGTTAATTGCCTATAAATTAACTGTACCTCACCACGCTTTATCTTTCAATATCGTTTTTATGACTTTGTTTGCGTCCATACATTTAATAAGTTTTTTTGTTTAAGTTTTGATTGTGTGAATTATTTAATACCTTCTAATACTTAACTGGGACAAGCTTACCAGGACTAGTTTACAAGTTAAGTTAAACTTTGTAGGTATTAGAAATCTGGGTAATAAAAACATTACTCTTTTAAAGGTTTAATAGTTTCGTTATTTAAATGGCAACATTTTAACCATGGTATTAAAGATATCAGTTAATTTATTCATCTTACTTCGATTAACAATTTTCAGTGATGCCATTTGAAGTTATCGAGTAGTAAAAATCGTTTGCATTAGGAAAATTCTAATCGCCGGAATCTCAGTAAATGAACTAAACTGTTATAGTTAGCTGTACTACGAAAATAATTAATCACTAAGATAGGAGAAGCGACGGAGGCTGTAGACGGATTAGTGCTCTCCATACCCCGTTACCAATGAATGATCACATGCTCTTGCTAGACTTACTAGTTAGTTGATCTAAGGATGGTTTTATCAATTTAATAGTATCTCCAACTCGCCTCAGAAAATATCTAATAATAATTAAATTAATGATATTCCCAGCAGAACGTCTTTCATTAAAAACATATGAGGTATTTAATAAAATCGTATAGGTACTTAGTGTTAAGAAACTTGGCCTTCTAATATTTTAAATGCGAAAATTTGTGAAGATGTTTGAATACTTGGGTCACCATCACGCGCTATTTGTTGTACCTACGGATTAAGATGAAACCCGGAATAAGTAGGAATTTGTTGAAGATGTGCCGTAGTTTTACTATCGAAGTAGAAAAATTTCCTTAAAATAACAAAATAATTTCATTCAATTTTGAATGCAGCTTAGCATCCATGGCAGAAGACATGACTAAAGCCCTTTTCAATTCTAAGGAAATCCCCATAGCAATAGGCTGAAGCTACGGCACGACTAGTGCTATAAATACCTGTGCGGGTAGTACTCAAACCCCCGTTTCCAGTCGGTGGCCAATTGCCATCTTTCATCTCGCAAGGTAATGTATCATTGTGCAACGCGGATCGCACTGTGGGTGGATGCGGCAATTTTATTGTACTAGCTTGTTTAGTTGCACTTGCTTGTACATTGTAATGCACAAGTAAACAATGATAGTTGCAAGTAGTGATGCGTTACAGTTACAATACTATATGTAATATAGTTGGGGTAAGATGATTTAAAGACAATTTGCTGAGTACTTTATCGAATACTAGGAAATCACCCTCGCTTCGCTTCAGGAAAAATAGTAAAAAATATATAATATAGCCTATGTCACCCGGAGATAGTGTAGCTTCCCAACAGTGAAATAATTTTTCAAATCGGTTCGGTAGTTTCGGAGCCTATTCAATGCAAACAAACAATCAAATCTTTCCTCTTTATAATATTAAGTATAGATAATATGTTTGAACGCCCCGGAAAAAGAAAACCAAAACGATAGGTAAACTTTTTTTAAACCCACAATTTTTGTCACAACTAAGTTTCGTATCATTAACCTATTCTCAATTCTTAGATAATAATGGACACTTACCTACTATATTCAAAAGTTCCCATAAATTCCACAAAAGATTATCAATTACACAACAAATAATCTCATAACCTGAAACAACAACGCTGATTTAAATTCAAATTCGTTCATCACTTACGACACTTCCTTAAACCGTTTTAATTTCAATACCGATAATCTGGACGTGTCACTCATCATTATAATCGTTTCGTCACCGTCACTGCGTCGCGTGGCGTCACGTGGCGTCACGAGGCGTCACGAGGCGTCACGAGGCGTCACGAGGCGTCACGAGGCGTCACGTCGCGTCACGTGTCACGCCGCGCCTCCACACGCTCTCACATCCCAGTTGTGAACTACAAGCCCATTCTAATTAAGCAGCCGAGAGATTTATAAGATATGGACGCATTAGTGAGATTTATACCAAGTACTGAATAATAAGATAACGTTAATGGCTCACTGTGTAGTTAGATTCCAGCCTGAGACCAATAGTAACCCGATGGGATAAAGGTATTTCATCTATCTATGTTATTATCGTGCAATTGATTATATACTTTGATTTGAACTTTATTTAGTACTATCTTTTACGGCAGATGTTGTGTAAATTTTTATTAAATTATTACAGTTACCGCCTGGCTGTAACATTCGCTGTAGCGAATATTCGCGTGGTGCGAATGGCGATGCGTCTGGCGACGAAAACAAATGTATAGAAATCAGCATCATCAAAATGTAGCGAACTGTATTAGAGGACTTCTAGATCTTTAGGTAAAATTTAGGAAGTCACTTTTTAAATAATTATTATAACAGTCGTTAATTCGGAAAGTACTCTCCAAGCACATTAGCTCCAAACCAAGCGCCTACATAGCTTAGTTCCTTTTAAATATTGGCTATACTATCCAAAAATTCCCACTTTTATGTAATAAGAATCGTCCATGTAAAGACCACATAAGCTTCACAACGGTGAGCACAACTTATTGTTACGAAAGAGCAATCACTCCACGATTTCATTCTCGTGATAATTTAAGCCTGTTCGAAGGCGGATATCGATAGGATTAACCAATAATCGGGTACGAATTAGTGTCTAGTTATCACTGAAGAGATTACTCTCATCGAGTTGCGCAATAGAACTTGCTGCGGCGTCGCCATCTTTGATTGAGCCAGATAGCTGTGCGTAGTATCCTACTATTAATAAATTCGAAAGTTTGTTTGTGAGGATGTACGGTTTATTACTCTTTCATACTTAAACAGTATCGGATTTTCATGATGTTTAACACACAATGCATAGGCAAACCATGAATTGATTGATGGAATATAGCGTACTTTTATCCCGGCAAACGCAGGTAAATACGAGTGACGAACACACTGATACTCTACGCTACGTTTGGATAAGTATACCAAAAGACTATTTAAATGTTAAAACTGTTCTCGTTTGATAAAAGTTTCCGGTTGTTCACGAAAACTTGAGTCATTCCAAGGAACCCGTCAATGTTAAAAACTACTTACAATTTTCAAAAATGACCCGTTTATCAAAAATGATCTGACGGAATTAGTAAAATCTTTTATCAAAAAGAGCCAGTTGACATAAGAAACCTAAAGTTCCCCAAAGCGCTGTGAGCTTTCGACAGCGATACTAACAGTTAGACTGTACACAAAGCGGAGAAAAACTCTGGCCGGACCTGTTATGAAAATCTCTAGCGTGGGCCGGCCACTTAACGTATCGCCTACAGAGTTAATATCATTTAGAACTGCCCAAATACATGAGCCACGAATCTCTCATATCCCCCACGTAACACTTTCTGAAGTCATCTCTATTTATTATTGTATCTGTAACAGCTGAATTAGTTTACAACTTATTAATCAAGTTCAACACCTCGAAGGCGTGTTTTTACTTTAACACAACATTTTCAGAGTATGCATTATGTAAACAGAATATTGCTTTGTAAATGGCACAAAAAAATTGTACCTTTACAGTGCGATTACCAAATAAAATTGTGGTGAGCAGTTTCTTCTGAGGGTTCTCGTTCGAAAACAGTTTAATTTCGAATAATAATAGAAGAAAGATTTTGTATTGAATTCATATTTCAGATTTATTTATCAGAACTTGAAGCGTGAATTTTGATGTCACTTGATCCGTTTTCAGTATAATTCTTCGAAGTTAGCCTCCAGATTACAGTAAACTTCTTCATAGTGATCAAGAAAAGAGATCATCCGAGACTCCGAGTGATGGGTCGTTTGATTATACTCCTGGTGGTTGGTTGTGAAGTCTTGACAGTATACATTCACGCGTGCGAGTATGTACCTACCTGTTTTCAGGGAAAATTTCAGATTGGAAAAGTATCTAGTATTTAATTTTTTTCGTATATTACGGTGTAGGTGCCATGCTTAACTGTATTCAGGACTATTTAAGAACCGAACCTTAACGTTTACACTAGTTAAATAACTATTTCACATAAACAAACAACGTCAATCTAATCATCATCATGTCATTTGAAACTGAAATCTGTGCAAGGATTCGAACCCAAAACCGTCTACTACTAACAGAGCATCAACTCACACAAATACCAATTTTAACATACATTAGAACTGCACGTAAACGAAACATTGCATCGGGCCAATAACCCTGAATAGTTTTTCTCAATAACATTTGTACCTAAAAAACGGACCGCGCAGAGGTCAAAATAAATTTCAATTTAATAGTTACTTTGCTGTCGCATTCATAAACTTTAACAGTTGTTTGTATCGCTCCCACAGAACTGGTAGTTATATAAACCGTAACAATCTGGCCTAAAGGATGAGCGATAGCGAGCTTGGACATTTAATTAAAGGACATTAAGTAAAGTAAGGTAAAGTTGTCTTATCCCATTAGTTTTTGCGTGAAAGTTACATACATATCGACGGGTGCAAAGTAATAAAAGTTATCTGCAAAGTAGCCGTTTTTTAGATAATTCTTTTTACTTTGCACCCGTCGATATATCCATACTGGATGTATAATCAAATTATCATATTTATAATATTAGTAGGATTCTTTGAGCCACACAACCAGATGTGACACTTGATTAATTCGATGTCTGACACCAGGTGGTGAGGGCAATTAGTGCTGTATGTTTGTATCTGAAATAATTAAATTATTGTAATACTTACCTTGCGTACTTCAGACTCCCAAGTATGGATGTGACACGATAAAAACTGGAACTAAAAGCATTTAGATGATAACCACTGAATGTTGGTTCATATTCTTTTAACGTAGGTACCTAACAGCTTACATTAAATTTTTTTAGTTTACTTTTCATCATTAAACCAATTTTTCAGCCTGAGAGGTCACATAAGGCTGGCCATACACTATCAAGTATATTTGTCAAGTTTGCATTTTGACTTGATGCAGCATCCAGTTTGCATGAGATAGATAAATGGCCAGATAGCTACATATATCGTGGCCATACACCGTCACGTTTACTGAATACCGCGTTAAGTCCGCTACAAAGTTGACAAGTATACTTGATCGTGTATGGCCAGCATTACATTACAACAAATTTTTTATTACAACAAAGTTTACAAGTATGTTAATATGACATCGCTCACAACTTACACCGCGTCACAAGTCAGTTATCTCAGCAATGGGCCCGCTAACGTCCATCAGCGCTGGTATGTGTGTGGGTCCCATCGTTTTCTGAAATTTGTTAGCTATGGCGTTTTGCCAGTGTTTTCTGATTTATTATTTTTAAATACATAGAATAATTGTTAATAGCTCTGATGCTATACTTCAGTCAATCTACTAATACTAACTTCACCTTCACACATTTTATATTATTACATTAAAGGAATGATTTATTAAAATTTGAATATATGTCAAATTTTAAATTTTTTAGTTTGAGACAAGAAAAAAAGTCGATTCTTTATAATTTGTTTTATTGTTCGATCATTGACCCGACCCTACAGACAGACGAAGCGGACTTAAAACTGTTATTAATGAGTGTAGACAATTTATAAAGTACCAGGGTATCAGAAACGCCAAATAACTTAACACATCAACGCCTCCCATGTACCCGAAACATGATCCGTGCGTAGGACGAATTTATATCGTATCCAAAACAAGGATAAATTGCATAAAATAAAAATAAATAAAAATTGTTGTCTGTAAATGAATCACTCGTCCACTGATTCAAAATGACATCGTTCGTTCGGTGTGGCGTTCAACAATTTTTGGGTTTAAAACTGATGAAATGAAGGTTTTTCGGGTAGAATCTAATATGTAGGTACATGTACCTACATAATGCACATCTAATGTTTAAATCTTGCAATATGAGTCAGAACTAATTTCTCTCATCTTACGAAGTTGAAATTTCATTATGTTTCTAAAACCTCCTCAGCGGCCAGCTGGTACTAAATGGATGATTTTATTATTTATACACCCAAGGAAAAAAGACAAGGGATATCTAAATTCCTCTAGTAAGTATGTTAGAATATCAATGTTGACCCCCCCCCCCCCTGAACCGCAAAGTTGATTATAGAAAGATTTTTTTCTTACTTACCCTTGGTAACGCGATGTGTTCGAGAATAAATTGTTGTCTCGTCTTATTTTATCATCAAGTTAAGCGTGTAAAGCCTCTTTTCGCCTATAGGCAATGACATTAAACCAAACTCGCTCTGCAAACGTCAACCTAGCGAAGGGCGACTTTACGCCTCCTCTCCTATCCTCTTCTATTCTCTCCTATCCTCTCCCTTCGCTAAACATTCATTACTCACTATTATAGTAATTATAGCGCAAGACATTGCAGTCACGTGACGTCCACTAAAGCTCAGCCACAGATTATTGCCCTGACGTTCGACCGCGCTGACCACAGTGTCAAATGTCTCTTCCGCGAATGGCTGTGCCCTGAGTCAGTGTGGAGTGAACTTATAAATTGTGGCCAGATGGTTATACTGGGTGTTATAATAATTGTGTTTTCTTTATAATTTACTACCTTTTTGTACTAGAATTGCTGTGTGCTTTACTTAATTATGACATACTATGTTTATTTGAGTTCTCTAGTTATTTATTATTATGGATGAAAATTACTGATATTTTTGTCTATTTAACTATTTGGATAGCTTAAGTTAACAATACTAATTAATTACTTTTAAACGAATTTCTTCATATCGGTCTGGCCAGCAATATTATATCGAAAATTGACACCAATTAAACCCCAGTATTATGATTTAATTTTAAAGATTTTATAGTATCTTCCGTAAATTTTATTCCAACTACTAAAATAACACAAATAATAAACAAAACGCCGTAATTCCTAAATGCACTCTTCATCAGTTTACACTTACATTGAATACGATATCCGACACACGAGGTGTCGACGATATGTCGTGTCGTAGGGTACACACTACACGCGTCGGATACACTTGCAACGGATACATTACAATCTGCAATCGAATCATTAAACATGTTATCTGAACCGTGTGGGTTTGGTAATGGAATCCTTTAATAGGGATTTTAAAACAAAACATTACGTCAAGTATTGCGGCTCGTGAGAAAATATGGTTTTGTATGTTATTTAATAAGTTATGTTTGAAATCGTAAATAAAAATGTTTTAGAGTGACCATCTTGTATTCTATTTTGTATCACATCCTTTACAAAAGGGTTCCAGGTGCTACTCCCGGCCGAGGCAATTATGATGATTGTGAAGTTACTGTTGTCATATTTGTGTTGTCCAGGCCACCCGCGATGCAATGAAACTAAAGGAGAATGCCCATTTAGTATGGAGAAATGTACTGACTTTAACATTTTTGTGTCTTGATAAAAATACCTTTATTTGATTATGTTATCTTAATAAATTATACATACTAACTTTAGTCAATGATAATATTAGGAAATAAGAGATATTAAACAAAACTAATTTGTATTTAGGTTATAGTAAACTCACAGTAATATGGACTCTATGCGGGCGTATTAAAGTGGATTGCGTATGTAAAGTCGATCTTTTAAGTTTCAAATTCATTTGACAGTCCCCAAACACCATGAAGTTTGTAATGTATTATAATCACAGAACACTATTACTCCTGGCTGATTATAATTTTTTATAAAAAAAAATTCATTTGACAGTCCCCTTACATCATCTAGTTTGTTGTCATGGATATATTATACTATAACTGTTGTGTCATAATTATAATCGAATCAATGCTACATATTGGCCCGAAGGATCTTAAAAGATTCCTGATTGGCCCTTATCCAAACATAAATGGCCCAATGGTTTTATTTTGTAAAACGGAAGTAAAGTTACTTATTAATTTCAGAAAATTATTCCCAATAAGGGTTTTTTAGGAAATAGGGTAAAATACTTGAAATATTTTAATTTTATTTTTTGTCCAAAAATCATTGTGACACAATTATTTTTTTTAAGAGTACTGGCTATGGGCATTCTCCTTTGGGAGTACGAATGTGTGTTAATTATTATTGACATATTATATTCTATAAATGTCTTTACGTGTCTCAAACGATAATAATCGACACTTAACGTGCCCTTGAAGCACGAAAGCTCTCAAGAGCATTACATACTATTACGATCAACTTTAACTCAAGTCGTATTATTTCAAGCGTGACATCGCTCCAAATTTAATTCTTACTTCTTACCACATAAGCCAGGGCTCATTCCGTCTCTTTCTAATAGCCTATTGATAGCTTTGCACAAGCGCATTGTTAAGCTAAAACTCACATAGCCAAAAAAACAACTGGAGTTACAAATGCCTCGGCTCTTGTAACTTCCTTTCTGCAAACAATATGCTTAATACTCACCGTATTTAAATAAAGCGAGCCTGAAAAATAATTGTTCTTAAAAAAGAAAAGCGAAGTACAATCAAGGCACAAAAGAAGGATAGAAAAGGTCAGCGAAGGTGTATTGTCAATTAAAAAACTGGACATGCGCGAGCGCAGGCGCGCGACGAGTCCCGTATACAGACTATACAAGGATACAATATAAAGAAAATTCCTGATTGGGATTCAGGTTGCTGTAGGATCACTGATTTGTGTTAATGTAACTTAGACTAATAGTAAAGCTATTGTGGTGTAGTTCTGTACATTAAATATTTCTTCAATATTTTTTTATAGTTCGTTTTGGGACGAGTCTTATTTTTTGTCGAAATATTAATTTGTATTATCTACTTTAAAAAAATATTTAAGTAATTATTCTTAAATTGTTTTTATTTTGCGTCTGCCTTATTTTTAATTATAAATTAGATAGGATAAAAACACGCTGCATTTTGTACGATGTAAAAACCAGGTTTACGATTTAAACACCGGTACCTGTGTGTACAAGATTTTACTCTTGTGTTGAGGATCCTTAAATATACACAATAATAAGCCTTCATACATGGAGGTGCCATTGTATGAGCCGAGAATCTGAAAATAGGCAGGTTTTAAATTTCATTTCGTTGTTCGCTATCTTTATGGATTAAGATTTATCTTTAACGTATATTTTCACACTTGCGATAGTGCAGTAATTCATACTCGACAAACAGTTTTAATGAACACGCAACCTGACAATCTTAATTGCTATTTTGACGTCGTTGACGTTTTAATAAGTACTTATATAAAAAATATTTTAATGCTAAAGAAATTTCTTTACAACTTAATAAGTTAATAACTTAATAAGTAACTTAGTTAAAAAATATATTTATATATTAACATCCTGTTAATTTTTTGATGATGGCTTCCATAACAAGGCAAAAATAAAATAATATAATAAAAATCATTTAGCTATACAATCTTTTAAGTAAATGATGATTAGAATGGTAAACAGTAAATCTTACTACACTACAAGAAGGCCTCATTGCAATTTATTGTACATAGACATCGTTACAATGTTAACTGCAATCCCAAGAAGACATCGATGAAAACATCACACATAAAACTAGACCAGAATCTTTCATACAGGTTTTACATGACCACAGAATAGAGTACAAATAGAAATTGTATCACTTCTGTAAATGAACGAATGTCCTTTAAACATTCAAAAATCATCCAAGCGATGTCCACTAAATTGGTTTCATTTGAAAGGCAATAATGCAAAGATGATTATTATTAGATTTTCACTTTTTTCATACAAATTTTATTTTGCGTAGTAGCACAAGCCTAGTATTAAATAAAAACTTAGAATGTGCTAGAAATATCCGGTGGTAATTTTTCTTAAATATAATAAGGTGGTAATTTACTTTTATTTAGATATAGCCATCACAATTTGAGTTGTTACGTTCTCCAATACACTTATACCTTATTGTTAGCAAACTCCTCAGACACGATTACACTTTGAATTAATGTTCTATAAAAATGTGCCTAATTTAGACTGTGCATAATCTATTCACGATGCACCATCTCACTTTATTTTAATTAAATGGTCTAAAACTTTCTCTCAATTTAAAAACATACATACAGAAATGCTTACGCTTAACGACATTTTCTCAGGATTGTATAGTGAAATTACCAATCGTACAAGCATCTTCTATTGCGTATTAACTCTATGGTAATTTCTATGCCGATTGAACAACAGCAAAAAGCTAACAAGTGCCTTAATTTCAGGAAGTGTTATTATGTGCCTAACGAAGCTGTACACATTCCGTAAGGCCCGGCTGCTGTCTATGGTCACTTCAAAAGAAAATCTAGTCGAGCTAAGCTGTTTTTATCTTCTTATCAATTAGCTGTTTCTACCATAGCTTTCTTTTAAGTATGCGTAACTGTTATTAAAGTTGTTCTGCTTTCTGATTAGACCTTGCTCTCATTGTATCGTTATTGTTAGCGTCTTTGAGTAATATTTTAACTTTTGAATGATTTCACTGTTTCACATAACTAAATAATACCTAGTTGAAATTCATTATGGCTAGTATTGTTAACACAAGTCTGGTTATTTATTTAAATTTAAGAAATTAGGCTGGTACTTTTATTTTATGGTAGGCTTGTCTTATAATTTTATTACAATTATTTTCTCGTCATTTGAAGTCCAATTTACATTCAAATCATGTACCAAACATATACATAACCGTTCTTTACAGCGATTATACTCGATCAACGCAAGATGCAATAACTTCTAAACCGAAAACGTTTTCCGAGAAATTTTATTACAGTAGCACCAATTTAAACCAATTTATAAAGGCAGTGATAGCTTCGGAATGCAGGTCACAATTCCGTTGCATTTTTTAATTATTCCTTTAAATATTGCCTTCTATTTTGGTCTTTATTTTCTAGGTGATACAGGTTGAAATCGCACGGTCGCATCTCCGAACTGTTCAACTAATGGAACTACAAATCCTTCTGAATCGGGCCCTGGTATTGTCCCTGTTCAGTTTTATTTTCTCTTTATACCACTGTCGCCTACCTTTTTCCTTTTAACGCGGACAATTTTTAAATGGCTTATGTTTGATTCCATTATTGTGTGCCAATCAGACTGAATTACAATGTCCTTTAGCTACAGCCGAACTGAGTAGGAATCTTTATTATTTTTGTTACAAATCATTTATTTATACGTTTTTGCATCGAGTAAACAAGGCAGCTGTACGCTTTATTTAGATCAGAGCGAAGTTACTTGAATGCGTCCCTTGAATTTAAATAACTTGAATTTGACGCTGCAAACACTTGCGGACAAGTAGAAGTGTATTTTTGTACTACTTAACCATTTTATTGATCATTTATAGGTATTTCGCAGCGGCAAAGAAAGTAAAGTAGTATACCGCTTTAATTATACAAATTTGAATGATAAAATCAAAGTACGAACACTATGTCCTTTAAACGCTTAATAAAGGCATGTATTGGAATAGCTTTTTATCAGCGTGACATTCGTTATAGGCGCAATTTATAGAGCTAACGATACCATTAAAATTTCTGCTCTAACTACGCTTGTTTAATCGCAAAGAAAAACTAACGCGTCTTGCGAGAGAATTAGGCTATTACTTTGCTTTAACGACATGCCCCACGCTGATGTATGGTATTGCTTGATGTGGTGGCTTTAAAAACTTCATTCACGCCGTCCTCAACGGCGATTTTAATCTTCAAAGCGACGCAGGCGAAAAAAATATTAGCAGCCGCATTAAAGTTCCTAATTGAGACGTGTGAGACAGCCAGCGTAACACTCACAAAAACGTTTTAAACACTGTGTGTTAACGAGAGTGTGTAATAAATCTCATAGTGGCCACTCTTATCTCTATACTGAGGTAGCCGATAATAACTTGTGTCAACTTGGTTGAAAATTTAAATATAAACAACTTAAGCACTTTAGTATCAATCTTGGAGCCAGCCGCGTTTTGCCATTATCTTCTTATGTCATATTTTGAAATGGTTGATATTGTCGGCGAGTTAACATGGCCCGCGGTGTACAAGATTTATTGTTCATTCCAGTTTATTGAAAATGTTATTTTTGTTGTCAATGATGTTGAATCCTAGTTTATTAGAGCTAAATGGTCTACTAATGTTGTCTACATGCTTTATTAGGATACGAGTTCAGTGTGTGCGGAGTTATTGTGTGAAAGTTTGTGAGGATTGATAGATGGATGTATTCTTTCAAGCTAAAATTACTGAATGGATTTTTATTTAATTTAGCTGATTGATTAAATGATCTAGAATAATAGTGTACTTCATATCTATAAGGCTCTTGAAAAAAACAAGTTAAATCTAGGAGACTATACTCAGTTGTAATGGTGGAATAGCTGATTGGTAAATAATGCTAAAATCGGATCATTTTTCCTTATAATTATCTGACTCCAGCTGTGGCACAATAAAATATGTTGATAATGTGTGTAATTATGATGTATATGGACAATTTAAAAATCGTTGATGACATTATCGTATTCTTGAAATAACATTCGGTCAATTAAATTAATGATACCATAACTGTAATCTTTTCCAGTATCGAAATGATCCAAACTCGAAAATTGTTTATACTATTCATTAATTTGTGAACATTGTACGGTCTTTATTCTTAAACTTGATGAACACATTTTTCATGAAGACTATATTTAACCTTTACTTTAATGATTAGAATTTTAGCTGTGGTTGTGACATTTTTTAAAGCTGGTTTTAACATCTTCTTTCACTTGTCTCAGGAATAAAGGAATTATTTCAATGATGTAAACATGGTATTTTGTTGTGCTTTAAACAATAGTCGCATGCAATTTGTGCAAAATATATCTGAAATCATAATACACTAATAACATAAGTTCAATAAAAAATGTTTTGTTCGTTGTCATAATTTGTCAATAGGAATTATTAAGATTCTTATATATAGGGAATGGATTTTAATTATTAAGTATCGAAGATTGAGTATGACATTGGAACGACGTCGTCGCCAGTTGAGATACTCATTTAGATAACGTATAAAAACTATGTGAAGTATGAGACGGTACTGGTTTACCGTTTTATAAGAGTTAATAAAGGTGAATAATATGTTATAGAAGAGGAAGCGATAATTCTAATTGACTCTGAGAAAGAACTCCATGTAATTCATACCGATGAAGACAACAGTAAAGTTACTCGTAAAATTACTAATATTAATTTTACCTAGCTCATCACCGGTGGATTATCGATCTTAGTGCATTGTAATAAGGGCTTCAAAGGCACATTTGCAAGGCCAACCATTTATCTTCGCTACACCCGACGCAATTAATCAGTTGGTGTTGTCACGTACACACCGCGACTCTGGTTACACGGACTGTCAAATCTCCGCACGCGATTACATACCGAATTCCGTCCAACTAAGTGTGAAATTACGCGAACATGCCTGACAGTTACGTGGTGAAACGTCTCTGACTGTACAACGTACAGTGATAAAGAGAAAAAGATGATTCGGAGCTAATTATGGACAATGTTGTGCGAGTTCTTCTTTTTTCGACCACTTAGCACCTACCGACCAATTTGTTGTTTTCTTTTCGATCGCGAACTTTGAAATGCATTTTGGATCAAGATATTATTTAGAGATTGGAAGCACGACTAACGCAGAATCGTATCAGTCTTTACGATGATTGCTTTATGATGTCGAGAAATTAATCACTCGATCAAATCGCAATTTGGGCTCTTGAAAACGGCCCTTTCAGTTTAATGATTCTCACTTATTGTAAATGAAAAGTCTTGATTCGGTGAAATTTGGTATTCAAATGATAAATGATGATGAAATACACATCGTATTAAATTTTGATATTGAATATGAATTACATTCTCTTTTTAATAATTAATATATAATTTTAGTATATGAAGAAGCAGATAATGTTTTCAACATCATGTATCAAAAGATTGCAAATCCTACAGTATGAGATATTATAGTGAATACAAAGTACTTGGAAGAAATCTTTGCTTTATACTATGCAGTAAAATAAGCCAAACAGAAACACTCGTCAGTGGTTGATGACCATCCTCATTTACCTTTACAATGACTTATTACACGAGCTTCCGTTAATACCAGTCCGTATCTTATTCCCTTGTCTCACTCTCTACAGGTTACTTAATAACGAGATATTTTAATTACGCTTTTTAATAACGAGATAGAGATTAACATATTTTACTGAAATAATAAGTCAACTATATTGGCCACTAGTCTATTTAAATTGGATACTGCTACAATTGGCGAAGTTCAATTCAATGTTTAAGGTCAA
Organism: Thymelicus lineola; assembly: GCA_963932265.1. Taxonomy (NCBI): domain Eukaryota; kingdom Metazoa; phylum Arthropoda; class Insecta; order Lepidoptera; family Hesperiidae; genus Thymelicus; species Thymelicus lineola. Next base: position 16,008,168 of record OZ010690.1, read on the forward strand.
ATTTTACTTAATTAAAATATACCATAAGTTATTGCTGGATTTCTCTAGCAAATTTTCTTTTGTTTATACATATATTACGGATAAAATACATTAAAAAAGAGTATGTTTATGTTTTATTTAACTTTAAGGTAATCTATTACTTACTCATAGGATTAGGACTATAGCAATGAAATGTAAAAAAGAAACACTATAATATTTACCGCACTGAAATAGAAAAAAAATCATCGAACTTTCTATATCAGCCATCTAGTACGCCTGTTAAAGTTGTTCGCTAGCACTAAGACACATGTTTTAGTTCGGACGTACAGCATTCCAGTGTCTAGTAAAATCCTATTCATTGGCCGTCATAATAAGAAGGACCTCACAGAGGGTCAATCAATTCCAGTTTAATCAAATACCTCTAATTATTCATATTTATCTTCTACCACCTACATACATGCTGTATTTTCCCATCTTAGTAAATTATATACCTATTAAAAGCGCTCTTTATTAACTTCGCATATTCATGATTAGGTAGTATTTAGATATATGTCCTAAATCAATTTGTCTTTTATGACATGGACAATTACAATAGATAAAATAACTGATTTAGTATTTACGTCATATCATAAGCTAAGGTCAGTTAAGTTTAATGAATATGTTTAATGAGTTACACGTTTCTGTTTATTATTGCGAAAACTTAGGGAGTTGTGAAAAACCAGTTTGCTATTCAATAGTCAGTAATGTACATAATTCAAGATTTTTAAAATTCCATCTTTTTTTCTCTTACAGATGTCAGCGATAGATCCAGATTGTGGAGTGAATGCCATCGTGAACTACACCTTGGGGGAAGGTCTCGCCAAGCCCCAATTCTCAGTTAAACCAGACTCTGGTGAGCTCTGCGTCTCCTCTCCTTTAGACCATGAAGCCAACGCCGATTACGAATTTCCTATCATCGCTACTGACAGAGGTACGTAAAACTAACAGTGTTATATTCATATTTGAGAAGCCCTGAACTACTTTATAATTACTCCCAAAAGTTTTTGAATCTGTATTGTTTTATAATATAATACTAGCTGACCCGGTGAACTTCGTATCGCCTAACAATCAATGAATGTACTTTGTTGTTACTTTTAACTTTTATAGTTTTAGTAGGTTTAACAAATCAGACAACATTAAATTCCCTTTTCCTCTCCCTCTCTTTCTTGCTCTCCCTGTCCCTCTCCTCCCCCTCCTCTCCTCTCCCTCCCCTCTCCAGAACAATTCCATCGTACATGATTCTTGCGTAACTTAAACCATTTACGCAGCACACGCAACGGAAGCTCTCAAAAAGGAATATTTTACCCGTTTTTGCAACATTTTCCATTGATGCTTCGCTCTTATTTGTCACAGCATGATTTTATAAAGCCTAAAGCCTCCCTCGGTAAATGAACAAATACAACACAAAAATAGTTTTTCAATTAAAATCAGTAATTCCTGAGATTAGCGCATTCAACCAAACAACAAACAAACCCTTCAGCTTTATAATATTAGTATAGATTAGAATGTTATTAGCTTGACTTGGATTGAAATGGTTAAGCTTAAAATAGAGGAAATTGGCTATTAACTAATTGAAGAGGTCTGAAGTGTACTTAGCAGATCAGATCTTGTACAGAGGATTGCTGTCAACTCGAGTGTTAGGAACGTCAGACCACTTTAAGATTTGAAGAGTTAGAAGAGTGCTATTTATTAGCAATACTCAACAGGCTAATTCACTTTTTGATGTTGACATATAAATGTCAACATTCAATGCTTTTGAACTTGCCCAGCATGTTAGACTAAGTACCCTCATATTGTGCGGATTGATATGAGCCCAGCAGTGGGACAATTGTGAGTTTTCTTGAATTTAATACAAGTTCATACAATTTTGCCTGCAGTCGAAATTTATCTAAGCGACACTAACCGATGTTAGTCACGTACGATTTACATAAGTCAGACAAAGACCGCTTTATTGCCTTGACGTTTAATGCATTCAAAGCAAAGAATTTAATGTTAATTTAGCAACTGACATAAGTGGTACATACATAGTTACAATCCGTACAGTGAACGGTTTGCATCGTGAGGGTTAACTAATCAAACCTCTCTCATAGAAATAGCAGGTTTAATATTTAAAATAAAACATAAACAGAACACAGATAATGCGGCTATGGATAACGAAGTACAAAATAATAACTCATTACGAAACCATGTCGAGTGAGGGACGCAGACAGGAGATACCGACCATGCATCATTAAAGCTTTATTACCAGCACATTGTAGGGCGCAATTACCTGATAAAGAAAAAAAAACGTCCCTAACATTTATCGAAAGGCAATAAGTTCAACGTTGACAGGTGGCGTAAACGCACAAAATATAGCCATATACATATACAAGTACGGAATCAGCTCGAAATAAAGCACCAGCGTCGGCCGCAAATAAATTCCAAAAGTGTCCGTCGCCCGTTGTCTTTGCAAGCCCCAATTGATTTATGTGGCGAGAAGCGTCCAACTATTACTTCGCGTTTTTATTTCGACCAATCTGTGACCAAGCGGCGACTGAGAAAGGAAATTGCGGTAGTAATTTCGGCTTTTGATAGTCAAACAGACGGTAATCTTATTGGGAAAGAGCTGAATGAATCTGCGTGCTCTTTTAAACGACTGGCAAAAGAGATGCTTAGCAAGCGTGTCTAAATACAAAATCATTTTTATATGTAATGTTGACTTAGCTCCTAAGATTAATATATTAATGTATTCAAATGTTACTTAACAACACATGTTATCAAGACATTTAAATAGTTCAATCGTAACAGTAAATCTCCAGCGACAGCAACATCGTAGCGAGAACATATGGTTCGTGCATTTCCTCATGATGTACGCAACATTGTATACAAAACTCTTTCGTAAGCGGCAAATATTATTCCTTCATACCAATTGATAAAGCCATTTAGAGAAAACTTTTGTTGAAATGTTGCACAATTAAATCTGGTCGTAGTCGTCATTTTATTATCTTGGAGCTTGAACATCGAAAACTCGATGACATCCGCATAAATCAAGCGGCTGTCAATTAAACATAGCATTACAACAATACAAACAATCACGAGACCAATTATTTATTTATTCGCAGGGGGCCTGTCGACGACCGCCATGGTGAAGATCCAACTTCTCGATATCAACGACAACGTTCCCGCATTCACTGTTAAAGATTACAATGTTTCTCTGAAGGAGGGCAGGATATCATCTACTGAGCCGATCGTAGCCGTCTCCGCTACCGATGCCGATTCGGGTAGATTCGGAACAGTGACGTATAGGATCACTAATGGAAATGATAACGACGTGTTCAGAATAGACAGAGGCACTGGTGAGATTTTTGTTACGAAGCCAGCCTTGATACAAGCCAACGGGAAATTCGATTTGGAGGTATCGGCGACGGATGGTGGGAGCCTCACTGCGCCTCAACCGGCACTCGTCCATATTAATGTGATCCCTACTGGCGTTGGGTCAGCACTGTTCGATAAGCCAAGATATAATTTTCGTGTACGAGAGGATGTAAGAAGTGGTACCATCGTTGGAAACTTGAAAGCTACTGTGGGTGATAGAGGTAAGTGTTTAATCTGTTTTATTATCTGTTTTTGGAAACACTCAGCTTAAAGTTACTTGAATAATTATGTCCATTTCCTTACAAAACAAAAAATGTATTAAGCATACAAAATTTAATACAACTACAAAGGTAGAGATGCCTATACTAACAGTGTGGACTCAATAACATTCACATTCTATTGAAAGAACCACGGACAAACAAACAGACGTTTGGGATTACATACAAAGAAAATCACTTAAAGACAGAGTAAATATTAATGTTGGAATACCAAGGACTACCGGTGCAGCGGGTTACCTTATAGCTTCATTTTGCTTTAACAAATTTATTGAAATCGTGCCACTTTGATGCCGTTTCAAAGTAGACGCGTGCAGCGGTGAATATTACTGATTGTTTAAAACATAATCACTATATCTTTAGTGCTGTTAAGTTTAATATTAGACCGTGTGAGACAGACATGACTTTATTTGAGACTATTAGTTAAGTCTATGGAGCAATCACTTTAACCAACATCATATTAGTATCCTTTCTCTGGATTTTATTTATAATCCACCTCTGGATATACCTCTCTCAGCTGATATTTTTGTAAGTGCATCAAATTTTCCACGATATTTTGCGTTTGTTTATCTTAACGTTTTCTGCCCTCGCTTCCTTTACTCACTTGGGCTGTACTCCTAAGAGCAGCTATCTATGCACCAGTACGTAATCGCCCATTGTCTGGGGCCACTATCACGAGCGCGTGATGAGCAACCATCGTCTATCCACCTATACTCTCCTTGACTTTCTAATCCTGGACTGTTTTGTATTGAAATTGCTCTGCGCTGGTGTTAACTAGATATTTATTAACTGGACGAGGAATATTTAAGGCATATTCTATATGCCTTTCTGGGTACATATGCTTATTCTGTACGTTTTCATAGAATGTGTACAAATACGGTTTTATATTTATGAGAAAATGGCAAGACCTTAACATACGAAATCTCTGACTTAACATGTAAGATTAATTAAAAATCATTATCGTGAGGAAACCTGCATATCTGAGAATAGTTTGATACGGATGAGTATTGTACCTCAAAATTCGAGGAAAATATATTGTTTTTTATAACGTTATGCATCTTGTGTATTGTGTATCTATCTTAGACCATAAACTTTTTATGTACTAGCCATATATTTTTAATATATACGACTAGGTATAATGAAATGTATAATAAAAACACTTTTTTTAATAGCGCTAACATCAAACTGATAAGAAAGGGGATGTACTCGTAGATAATAACGAATTCATCGCCACTTACCATCAGGTGGGATTGTAGTCAAGTATTAACTTATAAGTTATAAAAAAAAAAGATAACACTTTTCTCTGAAAATATTAGAATATATAACAATAGCTGTAAATGAACTGCGAAACTTAAATCCTCTTACATGACTCCACTCGTAAGATAGCTTATGGCTTATGAAAATAATGACATAATTACTCTACGATAACGATAACGAAATAATGATACCGGCTTAATGACAAAATAATAACCTTTTATGCAAACAGTATGAATGCTTTCTCGTTCGCAGTGCGTTGCGTTCGACTAATATTTATACAACTAGACTTTCTATACTTCACTCTTGGAACCTTATTCCGCCTGTCACACTGTTCAGTAACATTAAATTATTATTTAGTTGAGAACGAATTTACGAACATTCTTGCAAGCGCTAGTTTCAAAAGATGAAAACTACATTGAGGAAGGAATGTTGATATTTCTACACCAAGCGGACAAGATAATAAATGTAATTTGTACATCCACCATTTTTTAACACCCAAGTAAATAAGCTGTTTTAAGACAGCGCATCACGGGTTGCTTATTTAATTAATTTCTGAAATAAAAATAACGAATTCCACGCGATGAAAACCACGAAAGTTACAAGTGGTTTAAGTAAATTTGGAACGTGATGTTGCAGACTAAAAAGTAGAAGAGCATTAATTTAACAGGCTCCAAAGAAAACATTTTGTATTGCCCATAATTTTAAGCATCATACATAGCATGCGGGAAGTTACCTATTGTATACGAAAGTTGCAAACAAAACAAACACATTTCATATTTAAGTAATGAAACAAAGTCGATGAATAATTTAAATTCAAGGCATGATTCGAATTGCATAAGCCATTAGTTAACAAAATCGATAAATAATGTGATATTCGCGGGCTCGATACGGTGTAAGCCGGAGCCCGGGCCACGTTTATTCTCTAGAGTGGTGTGCCGCTGTAAATCACTGATCGCGAGCCACGTCGGGTACGTGCACTTGTCTATGGGAATTCCTCTGGATATAAAGACTTGTTCACACTCGGTTAATCTGTATAGGGCTTACAAAAAAATATTAGATTCCACCAAATGTGTTATTTTATTAACGTGAGAATTCCACCAAAGTGGTGATATCTGTTTGCTATTATATCGTTTCTTCTTAATAAATATTTTTAATTATACTATCCACTAGTCATCCACAGTCGACCAAATGTCCAAATAATCTCACGGGAACGCATAACCGGGATAAAGCATCCCCTATTTCTAAGTCTTCATATGGTCTATCTGTGTGCCTATTTTAATCGGTGTAACGGTTAGCGTATAGGTAATGCTTACCCAAACACCCAAACATTCTTACAAACTTTTACATTTACAATATTAGTATGATATTTATACCACAATGGGAACGCACCCCTACAGTCCCTACTATTGTTGCGACGTTTGATTCATAGTTCGCGGCATTGCCTGTACCGCTTTACTGAACTGGGACTTGAGGGCGCAGTTCCATTGCTACACACGATCAGGCTACGCATGTATACTCTGCTTCTCGTTTGAGAAAACGTCCACTTCAACCCATGGAAGCATTGATGATGAAATACTAATAAATTAACGAACAAGACTTATTGACATAGATTGTAGTATTGGACTGATCGGCTAGTCTTACGCCCCAACTCAGAGTCACTAACGGTTACTTTAATCGCTCCTTAGTACATAATTTGTATGATGATTAAAGCGCAACTAAGGAGCGAAAAAAGTAACCGATAGAGACTGAGTTGGGGCATTAGTCTGTCCATTAATTTAGATTTCTAGAAGGATCATTGACCAAATTCAGGACATACACAATCCACTGATCTGTTGTTATCACCGCTATTTTAAATTGGCTGTCGTCATTAACTAATTGTCAAGTTCTATTTTTTACTAGCCTGCAGTGAAGCTAAAAGAAGGGTTATATGTTTGATATCCCTAAATAGATGTACCGTTTCCAGCTCCCCGTAGGTTGGAAAACTACTTGGTATTATGTAGGTACCTCTGTTTTATTTCAAAATATATGCAGAGGATTTTCTTTACGAGTTTTGTTCACCTCCATGACAAAGCACCTTTCAGAAAAGCTGGTAGATTAAAAAATTACGTGCATAAGTGATATCTAAATGAATAAAAGATTTTGAATTTTTGACAGTACTTATGCGTGTAGACATCGTAGGACTACTTTAAAAATGAACGTGCGTCTACTAATGTTATTGTTACAACCCATTAGTGGAAATATTTACTTCTATTTATTTAATACAACATTGAGATGAAAATGTTCATTTAATCGCTATCTTAAAACCGAACCGTGCAAATATACATATCGAATAGTTACAAAACGCTACCTTATTATGAACAAATAATTGCTAATAGCTTTTATGAATGTGACAGGAGTCGGTAATTGCTGACAATGCGAGTTAGTCCTTGAATAATCGATTCTGATCTGTCGTCGAAGGCCAAAGATCACGGGTTTTAGTCATTTACTCTTTGAATATGCTGAGAGTCAAATGATAAGATGAATAAGTGAATGCCTTAAGTTCAGAAAGGTGTTTCACTTTCAGCGATTATTTATTGTTACAATGCGATAATTATGATAATAATTACCATGGGTTTTCTTCATTGCCACAGCATGATTTTAAGATGTGGATGTTTGACAGTGACCACAACGCGTTGTGAGCTATGTTTTGCTGAATGAGCGATTTCGGTATTTAAACATAAAATACATATACAGTTATATAGATCGGTGACTATTCAGTTTGATGAAGCAATTATAATATTGATGTTGTAGTCTGTTAAGAGACCTAGAAGATAGCTGTGATAAAATTGTGTTATATTTTTACAGCCTTAGTCATAAACGATTTATAAACCTATTTTAGGTATTGCACTGTTGTTTTATGTTTCGTGTTATATTATGTTTTATCTTTATCGTTTTTCATAAAATTGAAATAAAAAAAAACACTTCCTAAGCCTTCTCAGTTTTGCTTGTGTTTATTAATAGAGGGGCTAAATTATAAATAATAATTTTGTTTAAATTACGTTTTATCGCTGCAGCATTACTAAGCCCCCATCGGACAATCTAACCAGTGCCTAATTCGGCATATCATATCGTAATCACGATCGTGTAATGTTGAGATTTAAGTAATTGAAACGACCCTACCACAATCGTTGAAGGTTTTTCGGGTTCCGAAGTAAAATCGGAACCCTTATAGTTTCCTCATATCCGTCCGTCTGTTCGAAGCAAAGCGCCGTATCGTAAAAATCGTAGAATAAAATATTGAAAAACACTTTTTTTCAGGGTTCCTCTGCTATAGTTACCTACGTGCGAATGAATTTTTTATTCGTCGCGTACCCTATAGTGTGGGGTATCGTTGAAAAGGTCTTACAAAAATATTATAGATCTTCTGTGACTATTTTTGGAATTAGGGGTCCATTTGCGAAATATTTGGTTAGAGCCAGGTGTCCTCCACCCGCTGGCTAAACGGTTGGATTTGGAAAAGTGGAAAAAATCTCAAAAATAGGTTATATTATGATGAATTTACAAGGAAAACTCATAAAATTACCAGTGAAGGGGTATTAGTCTGTCTGTGAGGATTTATTTCTATAATATAAAAGTAATCATTTCAAGAATTATAATTTAAAACGATCAACTAACAAACAAATTCCTTTGACTTATAAAGTAGGTAACTACTAAACCTAATTCCGTAACATAAGCGACCCTGTAGCCTAGTTGGTAGCGACCCTGCCTGCGAAGCGAGTGGTCCCGGCTTCGATTCCCGCCGGGGACAGATATTTGTGACAAGTAAATATTTGTACACGGGTCATGGGTGTTAATGTGACGTATTTATATGTGTCATCCATGCCACCCGTGGCACAGGTAAAAACCTACTGCGAGGGTATGAGTGTGTAAGCGGATTTATTCGTTTAAACAAGTTTGTAGTACATATAAGGAAGCTCAATTCTTCAGTAATAAAACTTTAAAATCTGTGTGGCATGCGATATTAATAAATTTTGTTGTAATTAACCCCATATCAAAGGGAGCAATATTGCAAATCAAATCTGTAGATTGAGAAGATATCGTTTAAAAATTATCCCACATTGTATTCTTGGTGCGTGGTTTAAATATTAAAACGCTTTTGGCAACAGACTGAGTTATTGGCGATTCAATAATACTAAATCTTAGTTTCCGATAACTCTCTTAGTCTTTCGATTTATGTATGTATATTGAATAAAAATATATTAAAGTAACATAGCAGTATAATACTTGCATAAAATAATATAGTTGACCACGAGGGGAACTTATAGCTTGCATGCAGCACCTTATATAATCGACTTCAAAAACAGTAAGACGTTGTCAATTTCATTGAAACCTTCTTTTAAATGTTTCATATCTCAGAAATCCGTCATTTCTGAACTGTTTTGTTACATTATTTTCTTATTGGAAAGGGTAATTCCAGATTTGTCCCATACTGATCAGAATTCAGTGTGATCATAGGATCCACGGGGATTTGAGGGATCTTCTCAAATATAATAGTTTTCCTATGAACGATTATGTAAACGATTTTGATGCTATTCGAATACTGTTTCTTTTAAATCAGTTATATTATTGGAAAAAATTTGTTCATAAAATAGTCTACAAATAAAATCACACTAATGCTGATTGCTTGGATCTTGTGTTTAACTATTTTCTGAATTGATTTGGAGTTAAAATTGTAAACGAAATTGTATTAATGCTTTCATTTTATTTACTGACGTCTATTCACTACCACTGTTCTGTGATAACTGAGGTGCTACATTGAGTTATGCCGTGTTATGAACCTACCCACATTTTACTTCCAAATTGAAATTTATGTTTTGATATATAAATATCATATTCCAAATTAACCGATATAAATTCATAAATTGGTGTTTAAAAGCGGTGTTTTATTTACATTCAGTTTTCTGGTGCACTTAGTGGGGCATTAACAAATTTAAGTTGCCTGTAAATTCTGTGCCATTCCTATAAATTTTAGCTTGTATTGACACATTAGTGCAGTCTCGGTGAAGAAAATTGTTAGCCAAAGATACTTTAAGATTTTATTACGAACATTAATTGAATTTTATAGATGAAGTAAAAAACCGTTGTCTAGTTAAATTAAATGGTCAGTTTTATCTAGCCAGGTAAGACATTAATGCTTCCTAGAATTAAGGCTAATAGTGATCAAATTTTGATCCGGAAATGTGTAAAATGTGTTTAAGACCGTTAATAAATAAAGACTTCCGAAGTCTTTCAGAACTTTTAGTAACACAGCTTCTAAAAATTCTATCACCACCTTTATGTTTGTAGTTTTTTTTTATTAAAATAAAAGAAATAAATAATTTGGTTTTTTGATAATTGTCTGCTGCAACCAAAAATTACATTATACAACTTAAATAGTAATTATATATAAACAAAATACCTTTTATGATGATTAATTTTAACTTTCAATAGTTAAATGCAAAGCTAAAAAGTATTGAAGCAATCCTAATACAATCTGAATATATTGGCATATGGGTTACTATAAGAAAATCATGAGATACAAATGCTATTAGATTGCATATATTTATTTACATAGTGAAATTTTAAATAATCGTGAGAAATAAAGTACCAATAACAGATTACACTTTTCGATTCAACTATATTACAGTCAGCACTTGGATGCAGCAATATAAATATTTTCAGTTGGTTCATGATTACCGTGTTAAGATAGGGATATGAAAATGTCTTCGAGTTCCGTTTTAAGTCGTTTATCGATCGACTGGTTTGTGGTATTAAGCTGAGGTTGTTTACGTTTAAAAGTACTGTTAAGTTCTAATGTTTCCAATATTTTGATGACTTCAACCCATGGTCTTGAATATTAACTAAGCATAAGCAGATCCTAGATTTGAGAATTCACTTGCATTGTTACTTTATCAAGAATTCCTCACTTAGCTTTTTAAAAAATGTACTATATTATGTCAACATTACCTAATTCTTTGACACTATTAATGTCAAGAAGATAGTAGAAAATTGGCAAGGAATTGTTTTTATTTTTGTATTTATTTCTTTAACATTGAATAGCAATTCATTTCTTCAGTAAATCAAGTTATTAGTACTGTCGAACTTTAAATCGATAGAGATATTAGTGGTAATTTGCGTAACACGTACAAAGCGTAACTCATATAGCTTATGCCTTGCACCCTCAGGATCACCGGACAAGGCAGTCCTGGGTTTAATTAGAAAGAGCACCATAATATTTAAGCTCAATGCTCAACCGCACGCCCCCACCAGATTTATAGCCGAGTTGCCCGAAGATAAGCATCCATTAATTAAAAAAATATAATTTAATGAGTCCGGACAGACGTGTTTGAAATGTTGTGATTGCTTTAACTGGACGCGAGGCGCTGAATTTGTTTTGAGGCGAATTTATTGTTATTGAAATTCGTATTTATAACAGAACTGCCTTTGCTGAATCCAATATGTCTGCTGATGTAAATATTTGACTCGTGTCTGTCGCGTTTATTATCGCTTTAAACGCCCGTATTTAAATGTTCGCGCGGTCAACTAATTTATCTTTATTTGAATTTGCGATGGTTTCATCCAATTTGCTTTTATTTATAACTATCACTCTGTTAATTACTACACAACCTTGATTTTTATTGACAGTAAAAAGCAATATAAATTCATAAGTCTTATTTATAATACACAGGATTTCAATATTTAAACATCCTTTTCCTTTATTTAATGACAGTATATCGGATATCGAAACATAATTATAGTAGACCTTATTATTTTTACTTGGTTCTCAAGCAAAATTTGTTTGCACATAGATTTTCTAACAGCTATCATAACATAATTATAATAACTAAAATGTAACCTGTAATATTTCTTCTCTTTTAAGTACTAAATATTCATTTCACTGATATGTTGATTGGTTTCTAAGACACTGATATGTTGTTCTGGTGTCTTTCGAAGTTTAATACCATGTATACACTTTAACATTATAGAAAGGTTAATTATCTGTCACCTTGGTTTTATAATTAAGTGTGGCTTCTTCTCTTCCTTTACCGGTAATGCATCGGTGATATTTCTGGTGTGACTTGGCCCATCTACTAATGTGGAGTATTGACTGAACAAAATTATGCAATTAGTTTCCTTTGTTAGTCCTCCAATAGAATAGAATTCGCCTTTTGCTATCGTTTTCTTTGATTTATCTATTCTTTATCTATTCGTATCTAAATCTCTTCACTTTAATTGCCTGAGTAGTTAACGCCAGCGACTTGTACTTTCCTATCAAATCTCCTTTAATTATTGGTAGTAAGACCACACTGACTGATTACAATTATCAAATAATACATTTAATTGAATTAATGTTCTTATTAAAAATATATGTAGCTTAAATATGATACCTTGTATTGTTTTCATTAAATCAATTAATATTTGTTATAATACAGCTATGTGAAACGTTTATTACCAGTGGTTTTAAGTCATATAAGTGACCTGAGCAGTTTCAAAACTTTTTACATTTGCTTTGACTATACTAATCTCTTCATCAGTCTGTACTATAGCAGCATAATCTAAACTTTAAGCCTACTCAATAGTAAATCAACAATAAAGTTATTAATCACATAACTGATTCACATAACATTATTTCTCGATAAGTGTTTGTATTATACAGAACCAGAATTTCATTTCGATTTGTTATTGGTGTGATGTATCCATTGTATCCAGTATAATAAAAATACATTGAAGCATCCATCTACCACGAAGGTTTTTTATATTATAAAGTATCTCGGATAATGTCTTGTAAACCATTTCACTTTAACAATCGCTTGTTCTCTGTATTTGGTGTTCAAAATTTGTGACACGATCTAAACCTATTCTGTTTTTGCGTCGAAAAAATGTGGCCGGTTCACGCTTTCTTGCACTGCGACTTGCGAATCTGCTGAAAATTTGAAATTCAATCCCGTAGGTAGCCGGTAAGGGGCGAAGCTTCGAAGTTGGCGAGCTCAACGGCCTGGACAAAGTTTTTGCCGCCATTCTAGACCTCTTTTTTGAGAGTACGCAATTATTTTTTACCACCGTTATTCTTGCAACTGAAATTAAATCGTTCACACGATTTATCTGTTCCGCACGTTTCGTTAATCCTCAATTCGAGAATAGAGATAGCGTTTAGCTTAAAATTTTGGTATAATCGTGTACATGAATTAACCTCTTTAAAAGAAACATTTTTTTTAATGTGACATCCTCAATGGAGTTTGATATTAGTAATCGTTAACTAAGTACATTTATTTACCTATATAATATGAAAGCAAAACTAGTACAGAAATACTTACTCCTTGTGTTTTTAAAACAAAATATCATTGTTGCTAATAAAAGAGCACTAAATATTATAATATCTACTAAAGGAAAACAAAACCTTACAAAACTTACCATCATCTAATAGCTTAAAATAGACATTCTCTTAAAAACCGTATTCAAGATGGCCACCGATATGTAATCTGAACAAAGCCTTTTCGAGCTTAATCCCAGTGCCCTTTCGAGATAATCTGACGATAATTAATTCATTAAACTCAAATCGGGAATCGAACAGTTCGCATAGGCGATCTCTACAAGTCTTAATTGAAGTCAAATGGGGGTTCGTGAGTGAGATAATCGAAAGCCATTAATGATTTGAATTTAGAAGGGCACTGTTTTGAAACAGGGCGGGTATACCATTGATTCAACAACGAATGAAATAGCTGCAAATGACTTTCATGTTAAAATGCCTTCAACAGAACTGTCAAAGTTTCGTAAGGATATTGAAGATATTCATATCCCGTTTTGCGTTGGCTATTTACTTTGGGCTCGGTTAAGTGGTTAATATTGTACAATATTATGAAACTAACAACACTTAACGTACTCATTATCAATATTAACCTAATGAAGAAATAGGAAAACTTTGTTTCTATTACTACAATAACTAATATTTTATTAAAAAACAAGTGTATAACGTGTTTGAATTGTATATTTTTATAAAATTTATGTTCAAATATATATTAAAAACACTTTTAGGAATTAGATTCTTCCTTTTTTATAATACTAAATTTACTTTAATTTCATTCTCTACCATACTTGATTTACAACAATAAATACAATGAAATATCTTCTATATTGATTAAATTAGGTTTCGACGCTTAAGGTCTGGTCCTTAAAAAGACATGACAAAAAATATTTTTTCATTGGTTCGGTAATCCGAGAAGGCAAGCCTTATGATAATTTAATGGCTACAAGTAACCATGAATTTAGGATTTTAGAAGTTATGAGACAGAAATCCTTGGTTTAAGCTGGTCTAAATAAAGAAAACACTATTTAAAACATGGGTCTTGGAAAAAATCATAATCTTTACTTAGTTTACTTCATTGTCTGCAAGAATTATGATGTATGTGAGTGCTCTGGCTGCTGTCAAACATTGTGTATTAAACAGAATAAATGCCATGACATCACTTAAATTACGAAAAATGTTTAGCGTATCATGTAGCAAGCAACAAAGATTCATGAACGAATATCAGCCTCGATCAAAAGCTCAGTGGAAAACAGCCTATCGGGGCATCTACAAAAATCTCCAAAAGTCCCAATTCAAAAACATACACCGATCGCGGCATTAAAAGACGCGCCCGTAAAATCTTCGAAAATAAGACAACGTTTCTGACTGTATAAAGAGGAGGGACAAAGGGAGGTCGCGGGGGTGAAGTGAAGTGGGCGGGGGACCCTGGACCAGTTACAGAAACAAAGATTGCCGAGAACGTCGACGAATAAGTCAGTATATCAATCTCACCGCGTCAACTGTCCCGGCCGAAACGACCCACGAAAAAACTCGCCCGCAAAAAAACGCCGCTTCGCAGTAAAAAACATTCGACAATGAATCGCATGCGCTGTGAGAAGTGCCAATTAAAATTTGATAGATATAAAGTGGTTTCCCGTTTTCGGTGCACCCGGTTTTCTGGTAATCCGCAAGCTTTTGGCAGAATTTCTAGGTATAATACGAGTAACATGTTTAATATAAAAAAGATAATGGGATTTAACGAAACAGGATTAGCGAATTTATTGATATTAGTATCTAACACAGGACATAAATAACAAAAAAAAAACAATATGGACTCCACGCACCCACGCAATTCTAGCCGCAAGAACACAATTAAGGGGAAAATTCTCATCTTTAGTAATACAACCTTAAATGTAGATATCAAAACAAATTTAAAGGACAATACAATGGTTGGAGCAGAACACCAAGGCAATTGAACATTTGCGTTTGATACTAATTTAGGCATAGATGAAGCATAATTAACAAGACTGGACGCAGTCGGTAAAGTGTACAAAGAACGTTTTCAACGGATTTCTGGTTCTAATTAATATATCCAATTAAATCCACCGGATGACTAATGTAATAGATGACTATTCAGAAGAAACAAATATTATTGAAATGAAGTTTGTGTAGGAAGCAGTTAACATAATTAGAACTTTGTTGTATTGTTGACATCAAAATAATAAAATCCAATAACTGTAAGGTACCTAAAATTTCTTCTCATTTTCAGAATATCCTAAAATAATATTACTAATCCGTCTGTCACTAAGATGTAGACGAGTATTTCCAACGTCATAGTCAAGAGGATACAGGTACATAAATATTTATGTTGACCGTAAATAGCGCTGCGGTCAATTTTGCGAGAATACCTGCAATCTGGGTAAATTGAGACGAGTACGGTCATCTCTACACATACAGATGCATAATGTGACGAACAAATAAAACACGTTGCATAAGTAAAACATTCATAAGAATTAACTATATTATATACTTACGTACGTATACTTTTCAAATTCTTCCTAATATGAAATGCCCAACGCTACAACTTAATACAAAAAAATACTTAATATAATATTACATCAAATTATGCGGCCAAGTGCAAGTTGGACTGCATGCTTTAGCTCGCATTTTAATTTAGGATGGATGTAGAATCAGAGAGTGTAATCTTAGTAATAAGATTCTTTTCTGTACGGAACCTGAAAAAAATTCATATAAAAACAGAAAATGGTATTCCATTCGGCACGTAAACTCAAGAAACAAAACTCAATGATGTTCAAAATTTAAAGTCGAGTGTGCGTTGCACTTTAAACCTTGTCAGTTTTTCATACCACATAAGGTCGTATGTCCCATGAAACAAGTTTAAATTGACTATTGTTTTTGAGATCTGCGCCTTAGGACCTTAGTGTATAATTATCATTGTAAAAAGCGGGGGCCCAAATATGGTAATCGACAACTGTCGTTCGTCTTACGGAGTATTGATTCTGTTATTCACGATGTTAAGGCAACTGAGAAGTTTTATGAGGATTATTCGCAAGTCTAAATTTTATTCACAAGTCTTAATATTTATTTTCATTTTAATTGCTGGGATTATTAGCAATTATATTTTACAGATATGTATCTCTCAATTACAAATTATTTCGAAATTAGGAAGGATTTTTTACATTTAGTTTTACCTTAAGTTTCAAATATTTGTTGAACATCTGACCTGTGTGTCACTGTAGATTGAAAATATTTAGAGGTACTTTGGAGACGAAAATACATCTATTTTATGTCGAACATTGAATTTATGATTTTGAAATTACGATATTGAGATTGTATAGAATCTCGTTGGAAGACTACATAGAATAGATTCGACCAGTTAATTAATAATAAAAAGATTTGACATGAGTTTCAAAAATCAGTTTTACAAAAAAACTTGATGGAAATAGTTTTCATTTTATTCATTTTTTCATTTTAAATTCCATTTAGTATACCTACCTTAGCATGTCTTACCAAGCGTCTTTGATTTTTCTTAGTCACGCCTAATGTTAGTCAAGCCATAATTAATAGCCATAATTATAATATTATATTATAATATAATTTTCAAATGTTTCTGTTTTTCACCAGGTAAACAGCTAGTCCGCTACAGCATCGTCTCTGGTGATGTAGACCACAAGTTTACTATCGAGACCCACACCGGAGCAATAAGGACCTCTGGCCAACTGGATAGAGAAACCTCAGCATCCTACTTGCTGAACGTGAGAGCTGCCAATGGAAACGCTGCAAGCTATGATCAAACACAAGTAAGTATAGATTTAAATACACAAGAAGTTCAATGCAATACTGACATCGCGAAAAAACATGGATCCTGAGAGTGTAATGTTTTTAAAAGTAATTGCTAATCCTATGGATATTATGAAAAACTCGAGCCCAGCGATATATCTGGGTTATGATGATGACAATTAAAAGGAGTTAGTCTCAAAAAAGTATTTTTTCTAGTCAAGAGTGAGTAGACATTTAGTTAGCGCACTGAACATCTATGACTGTCGACCTCGACCTAAGGTGGGTTTGTAGGCAAGCGAAATTGGACCCTGCCAACTTCTTGGTCGTTTTAATGCCATGTTTACTAACCTAATAAAACATTTTGTCTTCGCAGGTTCAAATTATTCTTGAAGATGTAAACGACAACGCACCAGAATTCGGCACTTCATCTGTGAGGGTATCAGTAGCGGAGTCAGCGGCTATTGGTTCTGTGGTGTATGCTGCGAGAGCGACTGATGAAGATGATGGAAAGAACTCACAGATCACTTATCACCTGGTATCGGCCACTGGTCCCACGAATACTTTCTCCGTGAACAGCCAGAATGGACTTGTGACTTTGTTGAGGTGACTAAATTAACTTTGTTACAGTTTATTGGTACATATGTACTTTATTTGAATGTGAAGTTCGTTCGTTTGCTACTTTTTTGAATTGGCTAAACGTTATATAATTTATTTATACATTCTTTTAAATCATGTCCTGCAAGTTCAATTGTAATTTGTTATGCTCATTTAATAAAATTTTCTGTAGGCCTTTGGATTATGAGAACTTGGTTCGGCATACTCTGATCATCTCAGCTAAGGATGGTGGCTCACCACAGCTCAGCGCTAACCTGACTCTAGCAGTGGATGTTCAGGACGTCAATGACAACCCACCTGTTTTTGAACACGACACGTATAGTGCCAACGTTTTGGAATCGGAAGCTTTAAAAACTAAGGTAATTAATACTTTATGACAAATCGTCGGACTCATTTCTGTAGTATGATCATTAAGGAGTTTATAAAAAATCATGTCACAAATAACATGTCCAAAGATCATCACATTTTGGTTCGCTAAGATTTTAATTAATTTATACGTTTATGGTCTATAATCGATTTTATAATTCCATCTCTAGGCTGAGTTTATTGAAAAACTAGTTATAATCGTTTTTGTTAAATCGAAAACGTTATAGTGATTTTAATATGATAATTGAGATTGTTTTTATAATGAAAATAATCACACGTACGTCATCTCCACACGTATTTTAAACAAATTATCAATTTATGTATCTACTATAATTGATTAAAATGAAGAAAATCTTCCTCCACAGATTTTGGAGATTCAAGCCATTGACAAAGACACGGGAAATAATGCACGCATAACTTATCGCATTGTCTCTGAAAACAACACAAATGAAGAGCATTTTAAAGTGCAGCCGACTACTGGCTGGGTTTACTTAGCGAAACCACTTGACAGGGAGACGATGGATAAACATAAGATGACTATAATAGCCACCGATAATGGCATCCCGCCCTTATCTGCGACAGCTAGTCTCATTGTCAACGTGGTCGATGCAAATGATAATGATCCGGTGTTCTCAAAAACAGCCTATGAATTCCAAGTGGAAGAAAACCAGAAAGTCGGAGCATTTGTTGGAAAAATAGCAGCGACTGACGCTGATTTGGGCGACAATTCCGTTCTAAGATACAGCCTATTTCCATCCAATACAAGCTTCATCGTAAATCCGGTTACAGGTAAGTGCTGATTATTATCACGGCTTGTAGTATCTGTAGTTACTCAACCAGGAAATAAATAATATTCTCTTCGAGGAAAGCTAAAATCCCGTCGCACCTAGGTTCTAGAACAGGCTTGAGTCTAGTTAAAGTCGGCATCAATAATATGATAGAGCGGTGAAATCGAGGAGCCAGTTAGTTTGTATAAACTTATCTTCTATATTATACATAAAACACAAAAAATATTTGTGCGGATGTCCTTTATAGACTCTGAAACGATCCAACCGATATGCCTTAAAATAGTTTCATCTAAAAGGCAATAATCCGAAGGTGAATGCATTAGGCACATTACGAGTAAGTCCATTAATAAAGTCGATTTTTCACTTTTCCCATACAACAATTTGAAGATAATATGTAAAGATGGCGCATCAACGTCAACACGACAACACTGATCTGTCATTCTCATTAGAATTTTTTTTGCATAGTGGAACATGCAGGGTATTCACTAGTTTTACAATAAAATTTTATGAAGATACATAGGACTATAATGCAATGTAAGAACGAAAACACAAAAGCTTGCATCGCGACACTCACGAATGAAAAATATTCTCAGTCACCGAGCAAGATTGAGAAAAGAACTGACAATACAAACATAAAATCGTCGCTTGCATTGTTTTCATTCAGAGCACACAACAATGTGGTTAACTCAATAGCATGCATTTTACCGGCTTATAACAATGCAATTTTACCGTAATGCAAACGATCCGAGAATACCTACTACTATTTGATTAGTTGAGAATTATCTAGCCACCCAGCCACTCAGCATTGTTTAGTTTGTCGGTACCTTTGAAAGTTAAAACCCAAAGTGTGTTGTGACTTAAGACTCATCGACTGGGCAAATAGCTCGTGTAAACAGGACCGCATTAATACCTGCACAATTTAAAGAAATAGGGAGCAGACTCGAGTGGTTGTTTGCAGTCCCTTGGCGCATGAATATCATTTTAGATTACAGGTTGAGTTCTGGGTTTAGGTGAATCACCAATCTAAACTTTTCTGTGTCACAAGTAGTTAATATAATATTTTTGACTCTTGTTTTTGTTTAAATATTATTTTTGTATCCAAATGATATAAAAATACCTATTTTATCATAAGTAGACGTAACTAAGCCATTTACGTAATTATAAAGTTTGTTTACACTTTGCAATAAATTACATAATTAATAGAAAAGTAACAAAACAATAATAACATGACTATAATACTTTATAGCTATTAATTTTAAAAAAATGAAAGTGCTTAGAATAATATAACAAATATTATTTGAATAATGTCCGCCCTGTGCACCCATAATTGGAAGTTTAGTCTCGATATTCGAATTACAAATGGTTGTTCTAAATAGGAGCAAACGTATAGGCGATTTCGTGACTTTAAACAAGGACCACATCCGTGAACTCTCCAATCGATTTCGATCCCTAAAAGCGATCCTAATCTCCAGAAACGTGTGAGTTTTTCGCTTCTTGATATGGACCAATAAAAAGATCGCCTGCATCGTTATCGCCTCGATAACTGACTGATGAATGGCGTACCGTTCCATCTCAATTTGGCTTATCCAAGATCAACACCCCGAGAGCTAGTTAGCGCATCTTTAGCGGACCAACCCCGGGATGCAAAATTCGTAAATCATTCATGACAACTGTATGCGGTCCGGTTTGCTGATAGGGAATTCAGAATTCAACAGGTGGTTACGTTTTCGGAGGGCGATACCCAACCTCTTATGTCCATAATCATTCCCGACCCTTCGTTTTATTCGTCGGCGCTTCAAAGAATATTTGATGCCAAATGGAGAAAATCCGAATCAGTCTCGCCTGACAATTATTGCCGCAAAAGTTGGGTATTTGTGTAGCTATTTAATTAGATTACAATAAAAAGCAAATTTGTACGTTGTCTAGTTTAGGACCTACCAATTGCATATATTACCGACCATTTTATGTAAAATTGAAAGTGATGTCGTCATCGGCATCTATCATTATTTCTTACTCGTTTCTTAGAGGTCACAAAGTCAAACAGTTCAGATCACTCCGGGAGGCTCACGAATAAAACGCGTGTCAAAGTCAATAGCAAGTTATAAACGTCGCGTCGTCGCACGCGCGCGTCCTGACCCACCATTAACTACGAATATTATTAAAATATTACTATGTAGCAACCTCGCTATTCTCTCCCATGTTTTATTACGAACCACAGGACCAGATACTGTCATCGGCTATTTAATGCTCATATGTTACAAATGCACTTGTACGTAGGACGCGATGCGGTTCTACAAGTCGTTTGGTTGACAGATACCTTTTATTTTCATCTGGTCGAAAATGAATTATAGGTGTAAAATACAGCCGGAATCTGAATCGAGATTGACTATATAATTCTTATTGTATATCAGTTTAAGATAGCGCTGCGATATTTTACAAGCGTTTGAGTGACTTATTAATGGACAGAACAAATTTATCGGTGTTTATACGGTTACAAAATTAGGGTTATTGCAAGATTTTAGTTGCCAATAGCAATAGTATTCGTGTATTTCAGTGTAATTTTAATAAAAATAAGTAAAATAATGGTTTCATAACGCCTTCAAAAACTGTTATTATTAAAAAACTTTAACATAAAATTTGATCAGCAGATAAATATTTTCAATGTCGTATATAATGCACATTCTTACTTTAATATCATCGAAACATAATCCAAAGTGGCTCCGTTGTTTGCACCGGGGAAATAACGACGAACATTTTTTATAGAACTCGCTTCACATCGCTCATTACGACGGTCCCTGCCACATCTTATTATCAACCGACAGTTTTATATCCTTCACTCTAAAATAGACCTTGTTATCATAAGATACAGTTTCATTTCGAATGGTAGATTTAATAAAATTACGTTTATCGTGGTCCCAAGTTTCTGTCTTGACGATTTTTAGGTTCCGAATACGGAGTGGTCCCTCGGATAATCATAGGCATTTTGCCGCAGGCGATCTTCTTTATGAATGGCTAATTTTAGTGTTTAAAGCCATGATAATCGTTTTAAAATTGTCAAAATTCTTAAACCGTTCTCTACCGATAGGTATAGCAGATGACTTTATAATCGAATAGTTATGATATTAAAAATAATTTTCTTACTTATCTTGTTTCAGGAATAATAACTACCAAAGAAATTTTGGATAGAGAAATGAAACATTCTTACTCCCTTTTCGCTGAAGCTAGAGATAAAGGATCCTTGCCAAGATCCAGTCGAGTACCGGTTTCGATCAAAATCACAGATGTTAATGACAATTCACCTGAAATCGTTGACCCAAGAGAAGATGTAGTAAGTGTAAGAGAAGAACAACAACCTGGCGCAGAAGTAGCGAGAGTTAAAGCAATCGATAGAGACAATGGTGTTAACGCATCAGTTACCTATTCTATATTAAATGAACGGGAGATAGATGGATTTGGTGTATTTGTTATTGATTCTAAGACAGGTGTGATTAAAACCAGCACAGGTAAATTTAAATCATATAAGGTTGTGATGAAAAATTCTACATTGTAGTTTTCTAATGCCTAATTAAATATTAACCTGTTTCAGTGCTTGACCATGAAGAAAGATCTATTTACCGATTAACAGTCGCAGCTACGGATGGAGGTCAACCACCAAGACAGACAATTAGACAGTTGAAAGTGGAAGTATTGGACCTTAACGACAATAGACCAACTTTTACCAGTTCTAGTTTGTCATTTAAAGTAAGTATAGTAAACTTTTCTAAGCGTGTGATAAAAAATCAGTCTGGCTTTTTACGGTATATACAATTAGTTTATTAAATCAGATAGCAAACCCACAGTACAGTATATCATTGCATAATATAATATAATTTTATATTTGGTTCTGTTACATAAATATAATTTAATTAGAAGCGGCTCCATAAATTAGCTTCGTTATATTTTCTATTTTTAACGAGAGTTCTTTTTATTTCATGCTGCTTTAGTGATGATGGTTTGTATGTTACAATAAAAAATGACAAAAAAAATATTTATTAACATGTACATATTACCATTCCTATCAATAAACCAAATATATGTATTTAAAATGTTACTTTTTCACAGGTGAAAGAAGATGCCAAAATAGGCCATGTTGTTGGAACAGTTGCGTGTTGTGATAGCGACATTCAGAGCAATTCAATAACCGGTGATGAAGAGAGACAAATATCCTATCTGTTGATGCCTCTAACATCAGATCACTCACCTGGAACCTTTGAAATAGATAGACGAACAGGTTCCTTAGTTGTAGCACGACAACTAGATAGAGAAATTCAGGATGAGTACAGATTAGAAGTGCGAGCCTTAGATACATCAGCTACAAATAATCCTCAAAGCAGTGCTGTAACTGTTAGGATAGAAATTGTTGATGTCAATGATAATGCTCCTCATTGGCCACAAGATCCTATTAATATTGAGGTTTCAGAAATTACTCCAGTTGGTATGATAGTATATAATTTTACAGCCAGAGATGCTGATGCTGGACCTAATGGAGAACTAAATTTTCACATCGTCTCGTCCATGCCTTTGATCAAAAATGTTTTTAACCTAGACCCGTTAACTGGTTCATTAATATTGTCATCGCCATTAGATTATGAAGTATTGAAAGAATACTGGTTGGTAGTTGAAGTTACTGATTTAGCTAATAATATATCCGAAAGAATGGCTACATCAGCTACAGTTCATATTTCTGTGACAGATGCAAATGATAATACACCAACATTCGTATCTGCAAATAAAGTTTCTGTTTCTTTAAACAGTATATCTGGAATCCTATACCAGGCTTTAGCTATAGACGCTGATTCAGGGGACAATGGGAAAATATCATATTACATATCAAGTGGAAATGATCATGCTTATTTCTCGATGGAATATGATGTAGGAAAATTATCACTGTCAAAGAAATATGCATCTGACATCGCAAGAGTCCGACCTGGACAATACAAATTGAATCTCACAGCTTCTGATCACGGAGTGCCCTTCCCTAGACAGAGTCACATGACCTTGCTATTGAATCTCCAAGAATCTACGAATGTCCCACCGAGATTTACAGATTCTTTTTATAGAGCTAATATTAGTGAAGATATACGTCCAGGAAGTTTCGTTACAAGACTTACTGCTAAATCTTCTAGAGGAAATACTGGTAAGTGCAAGCTTTAAAGTATTTTCTTAATAAACAAGTTCATTACTTTAATAATTAATTAAGTTTTATTGAAAGATAATATGCATAAACGTATAGTAACAATAGTATTATTCTGTTTTCAGGAACACTCAACTACTTAATACCACATTCAGTTGCTGATGATAAATTTACAATTGATGAACGATTAGGAACAGTGACAGTAAAAACAAAAATAAATAGAGAAGAATGTGACCAATACACATTTCCTGTATATGTCACTGATTCAAGTACATTGCAATCGACAACAAACTTTGACGTTGCTACTGTTTCTGTTAGCGTTTTGGATGTGAATGATAATCCGCCTACCTTCAAAACTGGATCATGTTACCCTCTTTCAGTCCCAGAAAATAATGATCCTGAAGTGATACATACGGTAGCAGCAACGGACAAAGATATTGGTGCAAATGGAGTAATAACATACAGTATAATATCAGGAAATAATGGAAATAAATTTTCAATTGACGCCACTACGGGAAAACTGACAGCTCGAACGTTAGATAGGGAGACCCAGTCCAAATACGATCTTACCATCTCGGCTTTTGACCATGGATCACCAGTTGCTCTACAAGGGTCTTGCAATATAACAATTCATGTTGATGACCAGAACGATAACGACCCAGTTTTTGATACTGGTCATTATTCTGCTGCAATTCCCGAGGATGCTCCTATTGATACTTCAATAATTAAAGTTAGAGCAACTGATGCAGATTTAGGTTTCAATAAAAGAATTGTATACTCACTGGCAAATGAAAGTCAAGGATTGTTTAGAATTGATAACAAAACAGGCGTCATTTATACAACGGGGTACGTTGATGAAATTTATTTCTTCGAAAATTGAGTTTATTAATATTAATTAAATATTAATATATTATTTGTTGGTTACAGGTATTTTGATAGAGAAAAAATCAGTGTATATCATTTCGAAGCAGTAGCAACCGACCAAGGGCGTTACGTAGCTCGATCTCAAAGAGTTTCTGTTGAAGTAAATATAAACGATGTGAATGACAACAAACCTATATTTACCAAGTATCCTTTCAGAGAACAAATGGCTACACTCACACCTCCAGGTCAAAGTTTATTGAGGGTATCAGCTACAGATAATGACATTGGTACAAATGCTGAGATACTTTATGAACTTTTAGATACTTCAAATCACAAATTTCGTATCAATCCTACTTCCGGAGTTCTTACAGCAACTCAAAGCTTAGCCAGCGAAAACGGTAAATTGATACACTTGAAAGTAATGGCTAAAGACAAAGGAAATCCACCGCAGAGTTCCATAGGACTTATAGAAATTCGCGTTGGTGACTTTTCTGAGCACACACCTACACTAAATTTCCAAAATACTACTTATAATGTTACTATTGAAGAAAACTTGGCTTATGGAAAAGATGTTATACAAGTAACCGCACTAAGGAGCGACGGACGTCGCCAAAGAGTTGTTTATGAATTTGGCAATGGAAATGACCAATATGCCTTCGAAATTGATTCCAATACTGGTTTAATTAGGGTGAATAATTCAGCAAATTTAGATTATGAATCGTACCCGGGTCCGAGTAGACAACTGGTTGTACTAGCTCGTACAGAGGGCTCTCCGGTCTTATATGGCTATTGCTATGTAACAATAAATCTGTTGGACCAAAACGACCACGCTCCCAGGTTTACGCAACAACAATACATAGCGAACGTTCTCGAAGGGAATACTAAAGGGGAATTTGTCGTTCAATTGGCGGCAAAGGATGGCGATCGTGGCGCAAACGCAAGAATTTTATACCACATTGTAGACGGCAACCACGATAACGCATTTATTATCGAGCCCGCCTTCTCTGGATCTGTGAAGACAAATATAGTTTTGGATAGAGAGATTCGCGAGACCTACAAGCTGACGGTGATAGCTACGGATGAAGGCGACCCGCAAATGACCGGCACAGCCACGCTAAGAATCAACGTCGTAGACGTAAACGACAATCAACCGACATTCCCACCGCCAAATGTCATCTCAGTATCGGAAGGTATGTTTTCTGGTTTTTGCACCCACTTACGTATTCGGTTTTAAATTGCTGTAGGGCGGCCTATCGACTTTTCGATATAAATTGGTAGAACAAAAAGCGTTTTACAAAGGGGAGGCATTTTACACAATTTGTATTCCCGACTCCGCGGCTGGCTTACATTGCGACTTTTCGATTCCAGCGCTGAGATTAAATAAAAGGGACCCCTTAAGGATCAATATTTATTGGACGGTATTACATTTTTTTTCAAGTGCATGTTTTAGTGGTACCTCCGCAGTCCCCGGCCAACGGTCCGCGCTCTTCTCTTTTTATTTCCTTTTTTATATCATTGTACTGCGACTGGGGTTTTGTTTTAGGATTTTATTTTGTGAATCTTTAAAGTGGCAGTCAAACGAGAGTAGCGTCGGCATCGTAATGGTCTCTTATTTGTTTTTTACCTTTTCACAGGAGCGGAAGTCGGTTTGGTGCTGACATCTGTTACAGCAAACGACGTTGACACGTATCCAGCCCTTAAATATGCGATTGTACAAGAGGACAATACATTTTCGATAGACAGATATAGCGGCAAGATTGTTTTGAATAAACCGCTCGATTTTGAGATGAAACAAGTTTACGAAGTCAACATAACTGCCTCTGATAGTGAACACCTCGCAAAAACAACACTGACGATCAAAGTGACCGATGTCAACGACAACACACCAGTTTTCGATGATATCTCGTATGACAGGATGTTGCCAGGTATGTTATTTGATTGATAAGTAGGTCATATTTGCTTGACATATTGTTTTGTTGACACTATAGTCAACCACCTGTCTGGTACATTTAAGACACAAACGCCCCAACGTTACTCACTTTTTTTGCATGTAACTGCATAAATAATTGCATTTATTTTTATGTCACTTCTCACAATTACGCAAAATTCACGCGTTAATAAATTATTAAAAAGTTGATCACGTACGTTTTCATTAAATTTGCTCAAATGACAAATTCCTTATATTAATAAATTACAAATAGTTCTGAGTGTAGGTAATAAATTCTTATGATGACATTAATAAATTTTTTTGTTGTTTGGTTTTTAGTACTAAGCAGTTGATATATTACAAGGCTCAGTTTTTACCCGACTTTCTTGGCAGTCGGGTTATGTTTTTCACACGTATTTTGTATGTGTGTAATATTGTTTATTAACTCCTATCTTCCAAACCGCTGAAAGGATTTATAATAATAAAGATACGTTAGATTCGTTTTGATAACCCAAGTGTTCTTAGATAAGTGAAATTAAAAAAAGCAAATATGGTGGCTATGAGATGCAATTCTTTGAAGTGTTAAAAAATAAAAATAAATTGAATAATTCAAATAAAAGAACTCAACATAAGGATTTCAAAAAGATATATGTAGCTTTTTTGGTGGCAGGCGGTTTTTTTTTAATTTTTAATTTTATACTAGTTGTTTTAGGATTTTCGAGTTGCTAGCAATAAAATATTTTTATTTTGTTTTTTCAGAAGGCACGGGCACATTGGAAATCGGAACTGTAAGCGCAAGGGATAAAGATAGTGGTGATAATGGGAAGATCACTTACCACATTCTTAATGCAAGCCCAGGTTATTACATCGATGGCATTACTGGCACGCTCTTTGTCAATTACAGTGCCTTGCCCGCTAACCACAGAGACGTGCAATTGGCAGTTGTTGCAACCGATCACGGCAAGCCAAACAAAAGTGCTGTAGCATCCGTCCGGATTAGCACTGGAGCATCCTCAGAAATCAAGCCCTTTATTGGACAGGATACTTACAGGTAATTATCATTAAAATACACTGTGTTGTGTGTGTGTGTGTGTGTGAGCCTTTTATGTCTTTGCTATTTAGCTGGACTGATTGTGAATTTCGACATTTTATTATATGTTTAATTTGCAAACATAGAATTTGTCGATATCTATGTTATCATTTATTACATTTTTGCATTATTATAAACTATCTTGTTGATCAGTTCGTGTATTCAGAAATAATGTAATTTAATTAATTTCTATAATATGTAATTTGTTTTTTCCAGAATCACTGTCAATGAAGGTACAGAAAAGGGAACTTCACTTCTTCAAATTGGCGGAATAAATGACGTCCTCAAGAAATACAATCTCGACTTTCACATCATTTCTGGTAACGATGGTGATGCCTTTGATATCACAACGGAAGGAGCTTTGATTCTTATCAATAAACTTGACAGAGAAGTTCAAGATTCATATGTGCTCGGCCTTGCAACAGTTGAACAGGGAAAAGTTTTATCATACAATCAAAATAAAACATCTATTACTTTCTACGTAACTGTTGCCGATGCTAATGATAACTCCCCAGTATTTTCTGTAAATGATTTCGAATTGACCGTAAGTGAAGATGTCAAAATCGGATACACCCTTACACAACTGTCTGTGACTGATGCAGATTTATTTGGCACTCCTAATTCAGCCATCGATTTCAATATTACATCTGGAGATGATGAAAAATTATTTTACATTCATCCAAGTACAGGAGTTCTAACAGTAAACAAGACGCTTGATTATGACAAAGGAAATACAAAATACAAGCTCATAATAGTTGCTTGTGATCAAGGCACGCCATGTTTGTGTAACGCAGTGCATATTGAAATTGGAATACTTGATGAGAATGATAACACACCAACATTCCCAGTTAATGAGTACTTTGAAACAATAGCAGAGAATGAACGAGTTGGTACTTCAATATTTACTGCAAGAGCAACAGACCTCGATAGAGGTAGATATGGTAAATTAAACTATTCTATTATATCAGCATCTACAAATTACAATAGAAATGATGACTCTTGGAAAATGTTCCAAATTGATTCTTCTTCAGGCTTAGTTAATACAAATGCTGTGTTCGACTACGAGCAGAAAAATAAATATGAGTTTTCAATAAAAGCTTCAGATCCTGGTGGTAAAAGTTCAACAGTAAAAGTAAGAATAGACATAGAGAGTCGAGATGAATTCTATCCACAGTTTACTCAGAAAACATATAATTTTGGTATTCCGAAGTCCGGACCTTTGCCAGCAGGTTATGTTATTGGACAGGCTACAGCAACTGATAGAGATAAAGGTATTGATGGCCGTATCGTGTACCAACTATCAACCTCTCATTCATATTTCAAGATTAACAGAACTACTGGTGTCATTATATTGAAAAAGAAGGTTGAATCAGTATCAAATCTTTTTGGTTCCGACAAATCAATAAGTTTGGTGGTGACAGCAAGTTCAGGAAGACAAGGATCACTTACAAATAAAACTGCAGTCGAAATACTTCTAGATCCATTAGCTGTAGTACTTGATAATGGAAACCAACTAAATGAATCCACAGTAGCTCAGAATAGTGGTCTTTCAGATTGGGCATTAGGTCTACTAATTGCTTTTATATTCATAATTATAATTTTTGCTGCGGTATTTTTATTCTTGCATATGAAAAATAAGCGGCATAAGAAAGTAAATAAACCTGGACTAAACTCGGAAGGTGTCGGTGCTACTAATAGTTATGTGGATCCTAGTGCATTTGACACTATTCCAATACGCAATACTGGTGCTGTAAATGCTGCAAATCAATTCGCTCCTCCTAAATATGATGAAATTCCACCATATGGAGCTCATACTGCTAGTTCTAATTCTGGTGCAGCTACCACGTCTGAACTATCTGGCTCGGATCAATCTGGGTCAAGTGGACGAGGTTCTGCTGAAGACGGAGAAGATGGAGAGGACGAGGAAATTAGGATGATCAATGAAGGACCTTTGCAAAGAGAATCTGGTATACACAGAGCTGCTAATGGTGTTGATGATGATAACTTGTCTGATGTTTCCGTTCATAATACTCAAGAATACTTGGCCCGTCTTGGTATCGTAGATACTGGAACTGGTGGGGGAGCTTCGACATCGTCAAGAAGATGTTCCGAAAATGTTGGAAATAAAGATGCCATGCTACACCATGGACCAATAGACTCAATGCATATGTTTGACGAAGACGGCTCACATGAAAATGATATAACAAATCTCATTTATGCTAAGTTGAATGAGGTAACTGGTAGTGAAAGAGCAAGTAGTGCTGATGAAGCTAGTGCAGCAGTTGATAGAGCAATGGCTTTAGGTGCGTTCCCTAGTGCCCCGGGCGAAACCACAGCTGTACCTACTGCTGGACCTTCAATGACTGGAAGTCTTAGTTCTATAGTACATTCGGAAGAAGAATTAACCGGTAGTTATAACTGGGATTACTTACTTGACTGGGGGCCACAGTATCAGCCATTAGCTCACGTGTTTTCTGAAATAGCTAGACTAAAAGACGACGCAGTTTCACTGCAAAGCGGAAATAGTGGTGCTTCTAGTGCTAAGAGTAAAGGAACTTCTATATCAGGCGGTAAAAGTGTACCTCCACCATTATTAACTACAGTAGCTCCCAGAAGTTGCCCTGCTCCTTCTTTATCATGTAGACAGCCACAACACTTATTACCTAGATCTCCTATAAGTCATGATGTTCCTGGCGGTTTCTCGGCTGCTGCTGCCATGTCGCCATCATTCTCTCCTTCTCTTTCACCGCTTGCCACTAGATCTCCATCAATGTCACCCTTAGTAGGCCCAGGGTTGCCACCCGCCCCCGCGCTTAGAAAACCTCCCCATTCCACAATGAGGATATGACATTATTCGTAGAAAGTCCATTCTAGTATTTAATTGTACATAAAATGCAACGACTGTTTGCCTTCAAGTATTGATTAGCAATATTTATTGATTACCGATGTAATCGGATTAGTATCTTTGTATTGTAATATCATTTTGTGCATGTTATTTGTAAAACGACGCCCTGGATATGCTCAAAGTGATTTTTAAGCGCTTATTACCGATTTTACGGTAAATGTATATAACGTCTTCATTCGGGTTTTAACTTTAACTGTACATATTAGGTTGTAAATTGTAGTGCATTGTATAGTATAAAATGAAGACTGCCATGTTATTGTACTTTAAAAACAAACAAATCAGCTTTACTTTAAGCTATAAGGATATTCTTAGATATTACAAATTTCGTTTAAGCTCTATATATCTACTTCCAGGTTTTTATTTCAATAAAGTCACAAATGTGCTATAACTGTTACTGTAGGTATACCTACTTCATTTAACTTTATAATCGATGTAGGCTGTCAATTAGTACATTTTTATTGGATCATAATTGATAGAATTAAGAAAACACTTTCGTTTACTGTGATTTCGTCTAAGTATGAAAAATGCTCTTTAATACTATGTTGAGTATAAAATGATACATAAAAAACTTATAAATAGTATTAATAAATTGTTTTTCCTTAAATGTATCAATTTATTAACAACAAAGTATAAGCAAATATAAATGTAAATAGACCCCTATGTAAGGTTGAAACGACTGTCTTCGACGAGTTTTACAGAAAGATAAATAAAATGTAAATTTTTTAATCCTTTCGTTTTATTTTACGTACATCCATGATTGCTTATGAGTGAAAAATTACAAAATAATGAACTATATATCACAGTTGGATCTAAATCTACATTATGTGAGCAATACATATACATACATACATTCACATGCAAGTCGAGTGGCACATACGATTGGCTTAAGAGTATAAAAGCTATGGTATTTAACATAAATAGCCGATCGAATCCCAAATCAGCTAAGTATCCTGTGTAACCTGAAAGGTGACATAGGTATTTTGGTACATACATAATTCCACCGTACTCGGTAATTTTGCATAGAAGCATACTGTTACCTTTTCTATTTAGAAATAAACTGTTACAAGATCTCTGAACAAACGAGCTCATAGGCTTGTTTGTGGCTTGCGTCGATCCTAAGTGATCGACAAAGTTAAGCAACAGTGAAAATGAATATAATTCCTATAAATATAAACTTATACAAAACATAACACGCTATCATTTTATATCAGTTGCTACAACTAACGAACTATGAATAATGACCAGAGAAATATGTCAACTGAGAATATTATATATTGAGAATATATTTTTTGTATGTAAGTTTATTGGCAGACTGTATTGAAATAATAATCAAAACGATGTGTCTTCGATTTGGTAAGCAAGGAATGTGATTCATACTATCAACTGCCCCGAATATGGATGCTAATGGAATTATAATTTAAATGTCCTCAAAACTTATACATTTTCGACGTAGATTATCCAAAAACAATTTTAAGCTTGAGACTTGTAACTAATAACACGAACCCTAGTTAAGGTTACATCAACAAAAGCTTGACATACAGAGGTCTTAGAGAAAAACGCTCACTCTTCTTATTCGCAAGAATGCCCCAAGAACAATTTGTTCGAACGCTACAAGTCTAATACTATAAATATATGTAAACAAATAAATACGTTATAAACTTCCTACAGTCTATGCAGGTAACGTTAGTTACATACATTAGTTTTTCCAGTACTTTTAACATTGACCTGGCCTAATTGAATATTTCCAGCATAAATCTTAGCGTCTTTAACATTTTCAGAACCAACTCATACTTGTTTACACCTTAGGGAACATACCAAAACCACGTAACCCATTTTTTCCAACTTTTCACCCCCCTTCTTTATGACCATCCGTAGTATATGAGAAGACCCCCCCCCCCTCCCCCCTAGTTTTCACGTGGTAATTGATTTTCAATACTTTTTTGCAAAAACAGAGTAAAAAAATAATAGTTTTGCTTTTATTTGACGACTTTGTGGCGCAATGGTTGCTAAAATATTAACTGCGTGGCAAAATCCTAACCCCCCCCCCTCCCCTCTGTGACCAATCGTGGTGTTTTGAAGACCCCCCTCCCCCCCCCCCCTAAATGAGGCACGTGGTTTTGGTATGTTCCCTTAGAATGAGGTAGTGTACTAGCCATATTATCAATCATCACTATTTCAGTTTCAATCAAAAACCCAAAACAGCAAAATTATTATAGTTTTCTTTTGGAATATTCATAGCTTCTTATTCAATATCTTTATAAAGAAATCAATATTAAGAATAGCTTCAGCTACTTGAGTAGCATTCTAACCCCTTTCTGATTCTCTGCCTGAAGGCTCTTAGTTGGTAAGCCAGTATTTTTAGTGAGCTGCTAATGGGTGATAAAAAAAACATTGATAATATGGTATCAACTGATATGATATTCTGCAATCGTTTTCTTGTTTTCTTCATCTTGCACTATTTTATGTCTGTGTTGCATTTCTGAATTGCAAGTTTACGTATGAATACTTCAGTATCACTTTAACATTACAGTTCCTTAACATGTGTCTGTCATTACCATTAATTACTATAAGTATAATAAACTTACCAAGATTAAGGCCATCCTTTTCATTTTCAACGTTGCTTTCATTTTCACTAACATTGTCTTTTTACACAATTAAGGTTATATAACTTACATAATAATATAATTGATAAGGTTCAAATTGCTAGGTATATGAATTTAAAGAGTTCACAAAATTCCTAAATTCGATATTTTCCCAGTAAATATGGCAAAATTACCTCAAATAAAAATATTTGACGATAAATGTGGTAAGTTATCAAGACAGTTACCTAGTGTATTAAGTTATCACAAAAGGAAAGCTTACTCTAAAATACTGGATTGGTTCTAGACTTTAACGTACACATATGATGCGACTATGATTTAGGTAAATGCATATCAATGATGATGTCGTCAGAGGGTAAAGACTTCTTCGGTGAAGTAATGCCCCCATCTATTTCAGTGTTCGGTGTCGTTGACAATCCGTTCGCTACTGCCGGCTCCTGTGGATAGAGGCAGAAATAGATATTCTGTTTTCTAAAAAGTCCTTAGTTGATTTGACAAGTTAATGATCAAAAATTGTAAAAATCATTGGCCTGACTTCAATAGGAAATAAAATCAAAATCTCAGAAAAATATTGCTATGTTGGTATAAAATATCTAAACAAACTGTGAACCCAAAGATGTTATGGATACTTTGTTTCGAAACATTCATCTATCACTGTGTTAATAGTTGTTAACAAAATCTTACCATGGAAACTGCATCACAAGCCATGAGCTCATTCTTGGACAAGTGCTCGACCACGGCTGCGGCATAGCAGTCACCTAGCATGTTGTTGGTTGTTCGGATTCTATCACTGAAATATAATATCAGCTTAGTTTTTAATGAAATCTTAGTCTAATTTGACATATCACTACTGCTAATTATTGAATGGTACTAAACATAAAACACGTTGTTTTAAGTTTTTTTGTCTGCTATTTACTGTCTTGAGCTAATCATGAGCGTAGTATCGGGTCACCATTATCATTAAAATGCATTGTCATCCGAACCTCCGTAGGATGAGAGGAAGTAGTTAGCTTGCAACATTTGACCCATACATAATATTAGGGTACGATTCCACCAAAATGGTGTGCAGCACATT